>QAXF01005876.1:0-12563 GCA_004335645.1 Dunaliella sp. WIN1
TAGTTCATGGAATAAACAAGCATACTTCTGCCTAAGAGCGCAAACACGGGCATCCTTGCAGAACTTATTGTTACCACTTATATTCCTCCACGACAAGTATACGACCTAGTTTCCTCAGACAGGGGCTACAGATGTGTCTGGCTTTTTACACCAGGAGAACAACAAACCTCCTTTTTTCATTTTTTAATTTACTGGTTTTTTATGAGCAGGCTAGCAGTCGAACTTCTTGACTGAAGGCCTTATTCCTGTAACCTGCATAATTCTAGGGCTGACAAACACAAACTACTTCTGTCATGCTAATATGGTTTTACATCAAATTTGCTGTTTGGCAGTTAGTTGAGGGGTACTTACCCTTTTTGAGTTGCGGTGTTTGACTGAATTAGCCAGTCTGAAGTCTTTTGCTGGTCTGCATTCGATGTTTCATTGCCTTTGGACAACCAATGCTCGCTGCCATGGGAATGGCAGCGTAAGGAAACCAAGCCTTTGGGGAAGGGGACAGCGACGGCCATCGCTGGACCACAATGTGCGTATGTGTCATTGAAGAGCATACCAGGCAGCTGAGCAAATTCGGAGAAGTAGCCAAGAACTCAGCTAGAAGTCTTGATTAAGTATGCAACCTACATGCGCTGCTGGTTTTGCAGCCCTGTGTTCTTTGATGGTGAGAGACTCCACCCTGGACATAAAATACACAACTCAGACTGGCCTAACCTGTCATACACCGCAACTCAAAAGGGTAACCACCGCTAAACATACTGCCAAACAGCATATTTGACGAGAAACACTATCAGCATGGCAGCTGTCATCTGCAGATCATGTTAAACCTATTTTAAGGGCTGATACACACGAACTACTACCCCCCTTATTTTTGCTGTATGCACTGACAATGTAATAGTGCAGCAAGGAAGTAATACAATGCCAAGTATATGAAGTGTTAGCTGGACAGTGCAGAATGAAGGACGATGCACCTCATTGGGCACAATCCTCGTGCAACATGTTGGGTCAAGCAAGTTAAACCAATAAGGTTTCAAATGCAGTGACCAGCAAGCCAATGAGCCAAACGACCTGGCTCACGGTCCCCCCTTATTGTAACCATTGTAACCAATAAGGTTTCAAATGCAGCCTTCGGACAACAATTATTTCCAGCTCATTGGGCTGGGTATCATGACATACCACCGAAGTGTCAGCTGTACCAGCGTGGGACAACCATCACTATTCCCTCTCGTATTTAGTATCAATGCCAGACAGACAGATAGCTGTCATGAATCACAACCAAACGCAATGATGAAGATGATGACAGGTTGATATGCTAGGAATGATTGAACCCCATACCAAGAAATGAGCAAGGTCAAGCTGTGGACTTCTCCAAGGACTTGTGCATGCACATTACATCACCAGCATGCGCCCACACCAATCACGCATCAAGCAACATCAAACTTCAGACAATCTCATCATACTTACATGATCTGCGCATGACAGAGCTACACATTTTGAAATAGTTGGCTTACCAAATATTTCATGCAAGTAAAGCATAAGTTGTAAGGGAGGTATTAGTATCACTCTCAACCTCCAAAAGGAAGGTTCTATCTGCTCGCAACACACTTTGCCGACCGCAATAGCTCCGCCAGCACAGAGGGCAAAGGCGTGCGCAAGCATATCAATGTACCTTGCTGATGTTATCGCAGTTTAGAACTAGGCGCTTGTTGGAGGATGTAGGTACAAAGCAGGCGTACAGGGTGCAAGCTAAGGAGGTTTCACCCAAATTTGGGAGGGGGAGGAGGGTACGAAGCAGGTCCTTGGTGCGGGGGGTAAGAAGGTGGAGGATACGGAGCTGGCGCTTGGTACGGGTAGGGGGATGGATAGTGAGGTGCACCAGGAGGCCCTTGATAAGGTGGAACCTGGGGCGCACCAGGGGGCGGGTACGGGTGGCGGTTCTGGTGAGCCTGCATTAGCGCAAATTGTGCAATTCCTGGTATGAGAGGGCTCTGTTGGGGTACGTGAGCATGCACACGGCATGATGCACCTGTGAATTGATGTAGGTTGCCAACTCCATGATTGTTTTTGTGCACTTAGTCCCGCTTTCTAGTCATTATCACTGTGCAAGATCCTAGACAGCAATCATACCTTCAGTTTTGCCACTCATCATCATATTACTTTTCATGGACCCAAACTTCGATCACACTCTCTGGCAAAACAGCTCAATGCCAGATGGCTTAATACTGGAAAATGCTACATCCAGGCCGGGAATACAAGGAGTGATGCGCTCGGGCTCGTACATCACAAGTTTAGTCAGGCTCTTATTTGCAAGTGCGGAGCCCCATCACCGAGTCAGATGCATCTGCACCTGGCATGTATAACCATTGCTGTATTGCAGTGTTCATTGCGTCTACAATACGCACGCTCTTTGAAAGAGACAGCAGTCATCTGTGAATGAGCTTCATTTTTTTAATGGGGCTGAGGGTGCCCAACATCAGGCACTTCTTGCATGTTCCCAGCGCATGGGCCCCCTTTCCATGTAACTTGCAAGCTTGCTTGCAACAGGTAGCTATCTGTGTTAAAAGAACCCGCTTACGGCGCACGTGTTGAGAAAACATTGGCATGAACCCTACACTACAAAGCCAAGTCTCCACCCCAGATCACCCTCTGGCCCAAATCTGGTGATTGCAAGTTGCTGCCAAGCATGGAGCCAGGAGCAAAGGTCAGCGGCGGCACTAGGCTCTACAGATAGTTTCAGTACTTACTGCGCTGGGCATTTGGGCCGCAAGACTAATGAATCTTAGAAGTATGGAAGCCATTTGTGGCCTCACAAGAGCCACAGCAATTGTTACGCTTGACCTTGTTTGCACCATGTGCACTCAAGATTGGTACATATTCATGGTTGTGCTCAGCATACTGCTGAGAGTAATGTAAGCGCAGCTTACTGAGACTTCCAATACAAAGAGTGAGTGTGATCATTATTGCTGGTGCACGAGTTCCCGATGAAGTCACTCTGATGAACAAAAGCCAGGTTACTGAGCTCCTTTGCACAATTTGATCATTGTACGCAGGTGCCCTGTCTGTGCCCAGTGTCTACATCACACCCCCAGCCCACTTCACACACTTTGCTGCATTTGTCAGCTGCATTGATTGTTCCACAGTCAATAAGGTTGGCCAGAACTGTATATGGGAAATTGATACACCGTACATAACCGTATTATAATGCTATTTTACCGCATAAGGTTAGAATACCGTAGACAGGGGTTCTCCAACATACTCAGATCAGACCCATCATGGGATCATTACGTAGCTCTTAAGAAGGGCTGGGTGTATTTACCCAATTTACTTTCTCCAAGTATTTTTGCAAGGGCCAAGAGCGATCCAAAATGCTCCTTAATGCAAAAGCGCGTAAACGCAAGCTGCCTACATGCACATATGCACAGTTGGGCAACCATAAATCTCACTAAATCTGTCCACTTGGGTCGGTCCAGAAAACGCATGCAGTCCATCAAATCCAGCTCAAATCAGAACGCAAATAACCCACGCCATGCCTACTTTCAGCCCTTGTCTAGGCAACCTCCTTGCCCCCCCATCCCCCTCTGACTCATCCCCATCTAACACATCAACAACAGGCTGCTGAAGTTCCTCCTCCTCTATCCCTAGGGTACGCTGGCTGCCATTACTGTGGATGTAAGCCAACTTCTTGGCACGGTCCAAAGCTAGGCGGTTCTTCGTCTTGGAGAGTGCTTCCCCCTGCTGCTGCACCTGTTCCTTCCCCTGCTGGTGCCACAGAACCTGCTTCCCCCTGGTTTGCCCCATCTGCCCTAGCAGGAGTTCTCAAAGAATTTACATAAACAACAGTAATCCTAAGGAAGGCATTCAAAAGCCATGGAAAGCTTGTGCTACACCTTCAAAGGTCAGTCGAAGGTCACTGACAAAGTGCCAGATTAACGTTATAAAACGTTATATGACAGTAAACGACCGTATACACGGTTGTGTATTGTTTTCCTATACTGAAGATCTCCTTAACAAGAACATTACGTACACATATACAACATTTACATATAATTAACATAAACGGTTATGGCCAACCCTAACAGTCAACCATCTGGGCCACCTGTTGGGCAGACCTGGGTCATCCTACAGTGATCCACTGTGCAGAGTTTGTATTTCTTTTAACGTACAGCCACATCAAGTGCCATTCTTTTGGACTTTTTTGCACAAGAGATCACCTGCTTGCAAGCGGAATAACCATAGGTTTTAACCAAACTGTACAATCCTCCCTTGCACAGGTTTCTACGGCTTTAGAACAATCTGATCAACTCTGCATACAAAGTGATGGTGGCGGGAATTAGCACGGACTAAAAGTCTTAGTTAGATTGTTTCTGTGCTGGTCTGAAGATCGTTTCTGCAGAGCTGCTGTACACATGCTTTCTTCCTCTCTTCATTCTTTAGATTCATTACAATTCAAGGTTTTGCTCAGTGTAACACCAAAGCAACACTGTCGAGAAGAGATATATAGCCAAATTGGCACCAGAAATAGGCCCCCTTTTACCTGGCATTTACACATCCATACCTGCTTTACATACAAAATATATTGATAGCATTCTAAATGCTCGACCTGTGGTTGGATCTTGTAAGCCCAGACAGGGGTGATCTGTGCCAATAACGAGGCTAGTTTCACCCCAGGGCACCAAGACATCCACCTGACCCCAAAAGTTCTCCGGCAACCTCCTTTTACTCAGATTTTTATGCAGATTTTGCGTCAAAGAAAGAGCACCACTGCTGAAATGCTCCGTCAGTCCCCTCTGTTCAACTCAAGCCTTCTGGGGCTGTGGCAAGCTCCAAGATTAGCTGCCAGCTCTCTCCTCGCATGCATGCTGTTTGGTTTGCGCAGCGCTGGCTCCCCCTTCAATCCATATGATCACCCTTTTTGCGTAGACCGTAAATGCAACACAGCATTCTGAAGCCCAAAAGAAGGGGAGAAAAGCTGTCAGTTGTCAAGGCATGATGCATAACTGTGACATGATGTATGACACAAGATTTCAGACACAGGCTGCTGCCTCCCTTAACATTAGCATTTGGTTCCACTTTCCAGGGTTTCACAACTTCAAGTATGAGCTGCTTGCTCCCTTCCCTCATGCACTTCTGTCAAGCTTGAGGAGCAAGCTCCCACCTACCAAACACAGAGTATCATACTGAACAGCACTGGCTGTTGGGGCTCCCCCTCCATGCATGCAGCTGAGGTGTGGCTTACGTGGCTCACCTGAGGAGATTCCTGCTGTGCGCCCACAGTGATGTTGATGTTCGAAGGGGGCGGCTCAGGCGCATGCGCTTTCACTGAGCTCATGGGCCTGGAATGGTACTCAACCTCACGTAGCTCCTGCCTACATTGAGGAAAACAGAGGAAGGGCAGTGTTTAGGAAGTTGCATGCCAGAGTGGCCCAGAATGGGGCCAAGGGCAGGACAGAAGAAGGCTACACACATGGGGAATGAACGAGATTAGTACTTTAGGCAGGTGTAGCATTAGGCACCCATAGGAAGTATCATCAGACCCTAACCAGATGTCAGCTTCAGAATTTGATGATAGAGATGGTGATGCAGTATCATGACCTTCATAGAGTGAGTCGACAGCATGCAGGACAAGAAGTGACACACAACCTGATTACCCTCTTGGTATTTCCCACTGATCTCCAGCTTATCAGCCTTTATGCAGCCTTCCACCCGTGTTCTTGCTCTTGAATAAGCTGACAATGAGCACCATATTTTTTCAGTGCAGGTGAACAGGCAGCATCGGCCATCCATCGGTACTGCAGTAAACACTATTCTGCATGCTGCATGCATCCACACTTACCAAACTGCACAAGGGCTGCACCAGCCTGCAATAGGAGCAGACAAGAAACAAATTTTATGGTAATCCAGTGTTACAACATGTACGATGCAGCATGATACGCGGAAACCTACACACTGACAATTTAACAGGCCAGCAGAATGATGCATGCGCGTACTATGTGGCGCAGCAACCGTCAGGCAGCCATAACAGCAAGATCATCACACGCGCACCATGCCTAACATACAACAAAGGCTAAAGCGCATTGACAGTGACATTAGCAAGCAAGCTCACACTGTAACACCCGCTTACCATTTCTTTAACTATTCAAGCGTCTACCTCCTCTTTATTGTTGACCACACTCAATAGTTGCTTCTGTTTCTGAGTGCGTAAATGCTGTAGCTGACCTGTAAGCCATTCTTGCTCTTTTTTTGTTTCCTTGGCTTCTTGGTCTCTGCAGGCAACTTCTACTTCAACTAAGCTGCCCTTATAGGCAGGTACAGCTATGTAAACTAACCTTCTGCTCCATGGAGGAGCAGCTATATGATACGTTGAAATTTATCCCTGTCCCTTTAAAAAAAACTAAAAGTAGCAATGAAAGTTTGGCACATGCTACTCACAGTGGACGCAGTAGTCACTGCAGGGCCTGGAAGGAAGAAGATGAGAGCAACAGCTTAATCAAAACAGAAGCAAGAAGTTTTGCTATATAGCAGAGAGTAGAAGGGCATGGCAACAGGGATAGGCATCATTTGGAAGGGTGCTCAGTGTGCAGATATATTAGGCTGAAATGGCATCATTAACCTATCATACATGGCAGGCAGTAGTACACACACTGATGTATTATTTGTTCTCACAATACACCCACAGTGAGTATTTGTAGGCAAGAAGCATATGGAGGAACAAAGACATCAATGGACAGCATCAATTACAGCAACAGCAGTGAGAAGGTGCCATAAGACGGGCACACATAAGCTTTAGGCTAGATATTTCTGTTTCTCAGGGGATCTACGGCTGCTTGATGCAAAGATATCCTCCCTGAAAGAGTGCTGGATTGCTAACATTGTGTGAGATAACACAGTTATTGTTACGACAAGGGGGTACAGGAGAAGCATTCATGGCAGACATTGCTGCTTACACACTAGGTCACATTAGGCGGAATGGAAACTCAGGATCAAGCAATGGACTGTTTAATACCCCCACCCCACCTCCAATTTAGACTTTGGTACCTATACTTGGAGTGGAAGAGCTTCATTATCCAAAATAAGAAGATACAAGCAAATTTCGGGCGGTGAGAATGTGTTAATGCCCATTGGGGAGATAGTTCCCCAGTCCCAAAGTCCCAATGCGCCTAGCGTGGCCGTAGCCCTAAATAGCTTATCAACCAAGCAAGCAAGGAGTTAGAGCAATTTGTTGCATAAAAGGAGAAAAGTGCTGCATCCTTTCCCAAAGTGTGCAGGCATGCCAAAAGGCTGACAACCTTGTTGTTTGATATCTGCCTCACAATGATAAACTCAATTTTCATACTTGCTTCCTAAGTTATCTTCCACAGGTCTGGCTGTAGAGCCTCATAACTGGCCATGCTAGACCCTCTGCAAGGTTCTATTTCACTCAAATAGGCACCAACTTCTTAAAGGTCTGATGAAGCTGCTTCAACATACTTCTTGCTTGTTCAGTTTCAGGTAAGTCGCCAATGAGATGCTAGACTAGGCTGCTGTTCCTCACGCTCTGGACGTATGCAAGCACAGGTGATATTAATTGTAAGAGACAGGATACAAAAGTCACTTTTGTACACAGTGTGTGTAACAGTATAAACATGTTTGTATGTCACTTACTTGTTTGGGAGGTTGTACTTCCTTCGGAGCATCTGCACATGTATGCGAAGTTGCAGCAGGAGCAATTGTCTGAGTCAGAGTCTGACACTGAGCTAGGTGTCAGCAAGCAACCCCATCGCACATTTACATGAGCATCTACGCAGGCACCCGCACACACACACTTGCAGGTGCACACACACACACACACACACACACACACACACGCGCGCGCGCGCGCTTGCACTTACTTTGCGGTTTAGTCCACCAATGAAGCATACGAAGCAGGGGCAGAAGTAGTACTGCACCAACACAGTTTGCCAGAACATGTGATAAATATAGGCTTGGTATCTCTGTAAAGGCATTCTATACACAAGGCCCATACAATCATAGTCAGTAACATCCATCCTGGAAGCTATGACACAGGTCAGCAATTGTTTGTGTGAAGGTTTCAACAAAGCTAAGTTGCCAACCTGTACAAGTCAAGCGTGTGAAGACGCCTAGGGTGATGGTACATTCACGACTGCACACTGGCACCTTGTCCTTCCTTTTCGGTACATAGCAGGTGTCCTGCTCATCACATATTGCAGTGCAGAGACATCATGATAGTAGGTAAGACACTCGATGTCAGCATCCACCTACCAGCACACAAGGGCCGACGATGTTCTGCAGGCAAATATAGGAGGCATCAGTTGCTTAGCTGTGCCTGCCAATCGTGCAGAGCTGAATCTTAGTGGCATTACTTTCACAGCTCTGGAATAGCAAACAGAAGATCAAGGTGTACGGACGACAGGAAAGCACAACCACAGTATACTGTATACTAAAATGTACAGACTGCACACTTGGCACTGTCATTACCTTTTCAGTATCCACCTTTGAACTTAGAACACCTGCGAGTCAGGAGCCAAAGTGGCAGGGACGATGCGCAGGTAGGTGCACGGGATGCGGGCGCACTAGTCAATAAGTGAATGCAGGTTGCAAGCAAAAGGAATTACCGAAAGAGTACGCTGGAGATCCCATAAGGCTGCGTGGAAGTGGTTTGTAAGCAAAGCAGCGTTGGATAAGTCCGTCCTGCCATATGTGCACAGAGAGCATGCAGCAAGTTTTGGAGCAGCAGCCTGCAACAGTCCTGGCAGCTACTCACAGACATATGAGGCCGTCTGTGCGGGTATCAGGGTGCAAGCCTGCGTGTGAATACGTGAGTTGGTCTTTAACATGGGGCACACACAATGGGCACTTGCATGGGGGAACACAGCTATGACCTCACTTGCATATGCAAAAGTACACAGCTATGTCACCTCAGTGACATACTCACAATCAGCCAGAGACGTATGCCACCCCTGTGCTCGCATGGCGAAACTTGTTCAGGAGTTGTGATGCCTCTAGCGTTTGCGTAAGAGTATATGTTAATAGAACATTTGAGCCTGAGATTACTTTCCTCGGCTTGCCAAGTCGTGTTATCTTATAAGCATCTGCGGACACAAAGGGATCTACCCAGGCCATTAGACATATTTCTTATTCATTCAGTAGACACCCCTAGGAGGCACGATCGGAGATGCTTCCAACTTAACCATCACCTCATGAAAGTGACCCCTATGATGAGGTAGGCGCTGCGCATGGGCTGCCATTCTTCTCCTCCAACCTCAAACCCCCCTCTACCAGGCCCCTCGCTCTGCCCAGGAGCGCAATGCAGCAAAGCGGAAGATGTTGCCTATCCAGAGCTGAAACGGCACTGGCACGCAAGCCTTGGTTGCGAAGCAGCTTAACGGCAACGTGAAGCTATATGCTGGAGGAGATGCAACACACTCTGTTTCAAGATGCAGTGATTGAAGCAGTTGCCGGAGGCTGTGGCTCATGTGGGGGTACTGAGCATCCTATGCGAAGTTGCTGCATCATTTGCGGCTATTGAGAGCTCCATCGAAGGACCCCCGCCCTCCTTCAGGTATGTGATGTTGTTGTTCAGCTATAGGCACATGCTTACAAGTGGACCTGAATGGGCTCCCTATTGCGGATTCTCAACAAGGAAGGTCAGAGTTAAGGCTCCAGACTTGGCACACTCTCAAGTCCGGGGCTGCAAGTCTTTATGTGAGCATTTGTAATAGGCCCTTTCGGGTGGACCTTAGCGGGCGTCCTATTGCAGGCCCTCTAATGGGCTGCAAGCATGCTGGATAAGCATGCAAGTGCTTGCTGGATTCATGCAAGTGCTTGCTCCTCTTCTCCCGGAGGAGAGTGTCTGCTAGGGAATGAGCCCAACATAAGCTGGTGGCGCATCTGCTCCAGGTTGTCCTCCACAGCCCAAGCCATGCGCAAATGGACTGGCGTTTTGGAGCAGCAGCATGGTTTCCATGGTTCTCAACCCATGGCCACGAGGAGCTGTGTCACTTGGGTGATGCTGCTTTTGAGTGACACCAGAAGGACGTTCAACTCAACACTATGGCAGCCTTGGCTCTGGTAATTGAGATAGAGGCCTGATGATCCAAATCAGAATTGCCGTATGCAGGGTCCATACCTAGCAGCACCTCCTCTCTGGCAGGCAGCATGCCGCAGCTCCCATTTGGGCTGCAAGCAATTATTTGTGCTCTCTTGCTTGCTGCCCAAATGGGAGCTGCGGCATGCTACCTGCCATAGCAGAGGTGCTGCTAGGCATGGACCCTGCGTATGGTAAGTGTGTGCAAGCATGTGTGAGCAAGTGCGTGTTGTGTGTGTGTGTGTGTGTGTGTGTGTGTGTGTGTGTACGCATTACTCTACTTGGGCAAGCAAATATTTATGCTCTTGTGCTTTTGCCTTGAGGTGGCAAGTCATGTGCAGCCATAGTAGAGCCAGAGAGTGGAGGAAGCTTCTGGTTCAGGGAAAGCTCTCGCCGTATCTTGTTCCTTGCTGCTAGCACTGGGTCACGGGCGTTTGAGAGCATCTGTCCCTACTCGCCGCAGTGCTAGGTGCTGGGGTGGTTGTAGGTCTTTCTGCCGTGCTATTAGTCCGGATGACATCCAGGGCTTGGTGCTTGGCAACCGTCTGAAGGGAGAACAAAGCATGTTGGATGCCCTTGTTGCTCATCTTCCTATCCCTTCACTTTCAATCCGCTTGGGGCTGTTTGCCTGGAAGTCACAGCAGAGAGGTGCCAGAGTGTGAGAGTCTGCCAACAGATTAGAGACCACACATTTATGTATGTGTGTGAAGTAGTAATGTGCGTGCATACATGTATGTGTGTTATGTGTGTGCGCGCGCACGTGTACGCGTATGAAAGGTCACATAGTTGCACCTGCCTACTAGGGCAGCTTACAAGGTTTACAAGCGTGCTTCCCGTAGGCCACACCTGTTGGGCAGATAGGACTTTGCTGAACTCTGCCAGCCAAACTAAAGCACAAGCAAGAAGCAAGCTGGGCTGTAAGGCCACAGCCTAGCGATGTTTGTTTACTAAGCTTGTTGCTTAGCTTTTTCTTGGCATGCCGATTTCTAGGGCAGCTTAGCTGAAGCAGAAGATGCCTGCAAACCAAGGACTAAGAAGTCAACAAGAGAGAACAGGTATAAATAAGAAGTATGAGAACGTGAGGGGCGTGACATGGTTACAGTAAGGGGGGACAGTGAGCCAGGTCGTTTGGCTCATTGGCTTGCTGGTCACTACCAGCCACCATAAAAACATCCACAAGCTCGGAAAGAAAGGAAAAAAGCTTGTTGTTTGGCTGGTTCAAGAAAATAAAACATCTTCATTGCTAACTTGATGAAACATGTTCAAGTAAGGCTGGTACCTCCCAGAGTCTGAGCGAAAGTTTGTAGCATTTACAAAAGGCATCCATGGGGCAAACATTGCCTACACCGACATTGAAAGTACAACTAAATTTGTAACTCAACTCAGGAGGGTAAAAGGTCAAGGTTACATAGCTGCACCTGCCTACAAGGGCAGCTTAGCTGAAGCAGAAGATGCCTGCAACCAAAGAAAAAGAAGAGAGAACACCTAAAAAGGAGTTTGAGGACTGGAAAGAGAAGCGAGTCATGGAAAGCTCAGGAGGGTATAAGGTTAAGGTTACATAGCTGTACCTGCCTACAAGGGCAGCTTAACTGAAGCAGAAGAAGCCTGCAACCAAAGACCAAAGAAAACAAGAAGAGAGAACACCCGAAAAGGAGTTTGAGGACGGGAAGAGAGGCGAGTCATGGAAAGCTCAAGAGGAGAAACATCAGCTCAAGAGAAAAGACTAAGAACAACGCAAGGAGAGACTGAAGCAGGAGGGTATAAGTGACATTGCTGGTGCTAATAGGACTTTACCTGACAGCCTAAGCTTTCTCCTCAGGAAGTGAAAACATTATCAAGGCCAGATGCCATTATTATTCTACCCCGTGGGACGCCTCACTCCTCCAGGCTGCACACTAAACATACGTCTGTTATAGAGCAACTCAGAAAAGAGTAATTAACCAAACAGTGTGATGCACGTATTGTAGGTTTAAGTACTGTGAGAATACAAGACCTGAGCTACAATTTGCCAAGGCCCAGTAACAGCACAAGACCTTTCTGGCCAAATTCAGAAACCAAGGCTATAATACTGTCAACCTCCATGTTGTACTGGTTGGTGCAGTGGGCACCACTGGTGCAATGGCATTTACCATGAAAACGCAGACAAGCCTTTAGAAAGATTAGGTCTTGGCTTTCAATCATGTGAGAAATCTACATGAAGGCTCCATCAAGTAAGCTACAAAACTCATAAACACAAGACATACCCTACAAAGACTTATAACTTTGATAGATACATCTTTGAAAGATGTTTCAGGTACACGTGCTGAAGCACGCAACCCTCCAGGTCCTCATTATATATATGATTGAATTGATTTGATGTTGTTACACAAGATAGTTCAAAGCCCAGCCGAAGTAGCGACTTCATTACGGGCCAATAAACTGTCAAGGGGCGAAGGAAGAGCCATGATGACAGCAAACGCTCGAATTAAAACAAAGGGCACGAGAA
>QAXF01005878.1:41438-53007 GCA_004335645.1 Dunaliella sp. WIN1
AGAAGCGTTGCATTAAACACCCCAGCAAGCAGTACAAGCAGTTTGATTAGTCAGCTACATTACACCACACAGGCATTGGCTGGTTCTGTTCCTGGAAATTCCATCCGGTAGCATAGACTTCGCCAAGGGTTATAAAACTTGACAAGTGCAGTAAAGGGAGTGCTACTGGTCAGCTGGGGCTACCTTATAGTCGTAAGACAGTTCCTCTCCAGGCAGGATCCGTCTCTTGGCGTAGATGCCAATGTGCTTCGTGCCCTCCACGGAGAATATCTGCAAGACAGGGAGAGACATCCCTTTTGGTGTGCAGTGAGTTTTGGGCTGTGTGGGGCGGATGCCGGTGTGCTTTGTGCCCTCCACGGAAAATACCCGCAAGGCAGGGAGAGACATCCCTTTTGGTGTGCAGTGCATGCCCGTAGTGTTCGAGCTGCTTGCAGTTTGTGCAGTGCATGCTGGTAGTTACAGGGCTGTGCGGCAGTGTGGCAGTGTTTACAAGGCAATGCGGCGTGTGTGTGTGTGCGTGTGTGTGCGTGTGTGTGTGTACATGAACGGGAGCATGCAATAATTGGTGTGCACATGTGTGTGAGGTCACGCATATGTGAGGGGGGTGTTGGCTGCATGGGCATGCAACGTGCAGTTTAAAGATTTATGCTGCTATAATCTGGTGAAGTAAGGTGTAATGAACCCTTGCATGTGGTGTAGCACTCTTGGTTGCATCTGATGACATTTGTGCTTGCAATATGAACATGCAAACTGCCGCAAATGCAGTCACGGCTGCGGTTGAAGGAGCAGGACACTGAGGCATTTACCTTTCTTGTGCACCAATTTTACCACTGCGTTGCAATTCAGTACTTTAAAAGAGAACGAAACTCCTTGTAATAACATCAAGTACTCTCCCTGTGCACTGCTCAGACACTTGCCTTGGTGTAGCAGTTGGGGTCGCAGCTGTGGTTGACGAAACGAGCAGGGCCTCCCTTGCGTGTCGCATCCACCACCCACCTGCGGTTTATGGTGGGGCAACATGGATTGGCATGGGTGAAGAGCGCCTTTTTCTTTACCTGACAAGCTCGATGAGCCTTGCTGAGGCCCTCATTGAGAGGGTAAAACAGCGCTAGAGAGGGTGATAGAGGGCGAGCTCGGTGGTAGTAGGGGAGGGTGCTATTTGCCCTAATAATGCACCATGCATGTAAGTGCTCTGCAAAAAGGTGTGGTGCACGCACATTCTTGCAACTTGGCTGACCAAAGTGCCAAGGCATGCATGGTGCACCATGTATGGTGCAAAATCGAGCAGCTAATAGGCGTGCATAAGGAAGCAGGAGGGAGCAGCAGATGGATGTCCTATAGGTAGCAAGCCAGGTTTTTGAACTGCTCAGCGAGGCAGTAATTAGGTACTGCAGCCAAAAGCAAGAGGTAGGCTCAAGCTGCTTCAGGGGGAACTAATTGCCGTAGCTGATACTATGAAGCCACGGGGTGTCCCAGCAGAAAGCAAGAGGTTCAATTGAGCTGTTTAACGGGGGCAGCTGAAAGACACTCCAGTCAAAATTGAACAACATACTATCCAAACCAAAAATAACATTTAATGCGCTGACATTAGCTGACCACGACAAAGGAGCTCAGAGGACTGCACTTGATCAATGCTTCTTAGGCCGTGGCAACGATGCACGCCCGCTCAGGCAGATCACATACTTAGTATGCTCAGCGTTCAAGATCGCTCAGGTTGTCCCTCCATTGTGCACTATCACATGGCCATGCATCAAGGGTGTATGCCGAAGCAGCTGAAGAGCCGCCCCCTTCCTCATGCAGGGTTATGGTATGGTGCTCAGTGCATGCAGCAAATCAGCTGGTGACAGGAGGATTTTTGTTTATGAGCTGCAGTGTGTAGCCGTTGAGCACTGTGTTTGCTGTAAAATAGAGCTCGCGTGCTATGGGGTGCCTGTGTTTTGACAGTTTTTTTCAGCTTCACAAGTAGGCAGGCGAGCACGGCACACTTTGCTCTTAAGCAGGCAACTAAGGGTACTCACTCATCATCCACTCGAAACATGTAGTCATCCATGCCCAGGGCCTGTAAGTAATTGCCATGTGTATGGGAAGACAGACATGAGCTGAGGTATGTTAGTTGCCTTGTGTATGGGAAGACAGACATGAGCTATGTTGGTTTCCATGTGTATGGGAAGACAGACATGGGCTGAGGTATGTTGGTTGCCACGTGTATGGGAAGACAGATTGCCATGTGTATGGGAAGACACGTGCCATGCGTAGGGCAAGACAGACATGAGCTGAGGTAAGTTGGTTGACAGCTTGATCAGGTGCGTGAGGCACAGACGAATGAGGAGTCTGGTTATGTGCATAGGTACAGACTAGAACGAGAAGCCTGGCCATGCGTGTCAAGTACTGATTAGAATGAAAAGGCTGCATAGGCAGAGAAATTCTAGCAAGCATGGGTGAAGAGAAGGGAGCACAAGCGCCCCACCCAGTCTCAATTAAAAAGGCAAGTCTGCTGGGCAAAAACCTTATAGGGTCTTTTGTAGGATGATCATGCATATGACAATGACAAGCTTGTCATGTGTTTGTGTTCTAAATGGATGAGGGGCTTGGTCATGCACATGGTGCATAGCGATAATGAAGAGTAAGGCTTTGTGAAGTGCTTGTAAGGGGCAAGCACAACATACTAGGGTTTAGGGTTACAGTAAGGGTTTAAGGGTTAGGGTTAAGTACTTAGGGTGTTAAGACCATCCAGGTGGCAGCTCACACAAGAAGTAAGCTGCATATGGGCAGCTCAAACTGAAAGTATACTTTATATGGAGAGTACACAGTTGAACACCCCTGTTGCATTATGGTCATAATAGCACTTGTGATCCTGAATGCCCTCGTGTCCAAGAAAGAGCACAAATGTTGGTTGGCATCCAGCTGAGTGCTTAGGCACTACCATCATGGCATGATAGCAGTACTTTTGCTGGCGGACTAGAGAGCTACCTATAGCAACCAGTACTACAATACACTCTGCGTAGACTCACCTGGTACATGCGCTCACGAGCATCAGCTAAGGGGGTGCGGATGAGCTCGCCCACGTACTCGATGGCAAACTCGGTGGGCTCAATGATGTGTTCGGCAAACATGCCCCAGCCATGCATTTTTGAGCGGCCAAATTTAAGCTTCTGAGTGCGAGAGGTGGTAAGCTTCCATTTTGCAAGGTCCATGGCATCGCTCACGCCAGCAGCTCCAGAACCCCCTCCTCCGCTGCCATCCTCACAGGCCGCCTGTGTGTGTGCATGTGTGTGTGTGTGTGTGTGTGTGTGTGTGTGTGTTTGTGTGTGTATGTGCATGCGTGCATAGAAATTGGCAGTGTTTACACGAGGAAACACCAGGGAAAACGATCTTCTACCCTTAACACTGAGCTTGTATGATATAACATGGAAGAGCATTGGCCAAAAGGAATGGAAGTTGACAAGAAAGGGCAGTAAAGGAGTTATTGCAGCATACAAGGGGCAGACACAAAGTTCACACACTGCACAGTTTTATGCAGAAACAAGGGGCGGGCACAAACACAAAGGGCACCCATTGCACAGTTATATGCACAGACAAGGGGCAGGCACGATTACAGAGGCCACTCACTGCACAGATTTCCACATTCAAAGGGCAGTTGCCCATAACAGTGGGGCATATGGGCATCAATGTCATGGGACAAACTCTGCTAACAGTGGCGGCCTAAGTACCTGTAGGCCCAACATCAACACAGAGCTTTTCAACACAGAGCTTTTCAACACAGAGCTTTTCAACAGTGCACCACAGCTGCCTCATCTCCCTCTATCTTGACGAGCCTTGGAGTAGAGCACACCTGATATGATGTGCCGCCTCATCCTCCTCTATCTTGGCGTGCCCTTCAAAACAGCACACCTGACATGACGTGTGCAGCTAAGTTATGTCTCACTATCATGAGGTACTATGGCCCTCAAAGATTATCTTCATTATTGTAAGTTAACAAGGCAGGTCTCACGAGCGGCATGCTCAGCAAGCTACAGTGCTCATACACAGCAGCTCACCGCAGTGTGGCGCATCATCATCATCTTCTCCGTGCGAAAGGCGCGACGGCCTCCGCCACCACTTGCGCTCAGACCACAAGGCTCCCCCGTTCCGTCCTCTGCGCCTGGCTGGCCGGAAAGCACACCGCCCACAGCGGCTACTGCACTACTGGCATCGGCCCCCCTGCGCTTGTGGCGGCCGCCATTCCGCGCGCCAGCTGCGCCGGACACGGCTGCAGCCCGGCGCACGGCCGCTTTTGACAGCTCGGCAATGGGAGTGGCGCGCGAGCAGGTGCCAGGCGCGGCAGCAGCAGCTGTCCTGGCGGCAGCAGAGCGTGAGCGAGCCGGAGGCCGTCGAGTGTTATACGAGCCCCCGTTCCGGCCACCACCCGACTCCGTGGCAAGTCTGCCCCCAGCGCGACCTGCTTTTGGCGCGGAAGCAGCTCCCGGCAGGGGCAGACTGCTTCTTCCCTGACCCCTGCTCCTGCGAGCGTCGATAGGCCCCACAACCTGGCTGCCCCTGCCTTTGCTGCTGCTCCCTGCCTCCCCAGCTGAGCTGCCCCAGGCGGCTAAGGCGGCATCAGCCTGCAAGCCTGCGGTCCGGCTGGCATGCATGCTGGTCCGGTTGCCCTTTCTGACCTTGGCGTGGTGGTGGTCTTCAAGGCCTTGCACACCTGCAAACAGTGCACACAGGTTTGAGGCATGAGGGAATCTTGGTGTGGTGGTGGCCTCCAAGGCCTCGCATACCTGCAAACAGTGCACACAGTGTTGAGGCATGAGCGTCAGTGCATGCGGGAGCAAGTGAGGCAGCGCGCGTACTTGATCCTGCAGCTCCTGGAGCATAAATGCTGGCAGAGCTGCACCAGCAAGCTGTTGCTGCTGCAGGCCTGGTGCACACAGTTGGCACAGTTGTGCCATTCGGCTTGACAGTTGGACAGTTACCCCATTTGGACATCCCCCCCTTCCCCCGGGAGGTCCACAGTTGGCACAGTTGGCACGGTTGTGCCATTTGGCTTGACAGTTGGACAATTACCCCAACTGGCTTTACAACGGTGATGACAGCCACAAAGCATGCCTTGAAACCATTCGACGTGCTGCTATGCTGGATACAGTGATTCCAGAAACAGGCTACCTCGCAAGCTAAAATAATGGGCCCGTGGTTTGACGAAAAGTATTGCAGATGCACACCACCCCACCAATACCTACACAGCCATCAGGGCCATGGCAAGCCATAAAGAGCATAAAGACAGCCATTGTGCCTGCAGCTCCACACAGGCAGGGCAGAAAGAACCAGCAGGGCAAGGCACTTTCCCCTGTCGAGATCAGCATCGCCCACAGGACTGTCGAGCCGCGCAACACACAGCCATTGTGTGCTCGACACTGGCAGGGCAGTGAGAACCAGCAAGGCACAAACCCCTGTTGAGATCAGCATCGCCCACAGGACTGTCGAGCCGCGCAACACACAGCCATTGTGTGCTCGACACAGGCAGGGCAGTTAGAACCAGCAAGGCACTCACCCCTGTCGAGATCAGCATCGCCCACAGGACAATTGAGCCGCGCAACACACAGCCATTGTGTGCTCGACACAGGCAGGGCAGTTAGAACCAGCAAGGCGCTCACCCCTGTCGAGCTCAGCCTACCCCGCATGCACTGGCAGGCCGTTCAACACAGTGCGACACACAGCCATTGGACCCTTGGCAATCCAAAGGCAGGGCACACAGAGTCAACAGGGCAAGGCACTCACCCCCCCTGCATTCAACACAACTCACCCCCATTGCGTTCAACATAACCTGAAGGCAGCGGCAGGTTGTGCAATACAAAGCCATTGGGTCTGTGGCATTTTGCAGGCTGTTGGACTATCTGCTGCTGGCCTGCCTGCTGTTGGCCTGTCTCCTGCTGCACAGGCGACACAGGCGTAGGAGGGGGAATTGGGCTGACCATGGAGACGCGTTGCCGGCGCACACTTGGTGCAGGGGAGCTGAGCACGGCAGACCCCTGTGTTTGTGTGTGTATGTGTGTGTGTGTGTGTGTGTGTGCGTGCGTGCGTGCGCTTGCATGCAGTGGGGCAAGCAAAGCTGCGCGCGCACTTGTTAACGGTACAGCCAACTGCTTATAAAAATCCCTGAGACCCTCAGGCTTATCACATTCCTGTTAGACTTGCAGCGGCACTGGTGTGTAGGGCGCATCTACGCATGATGAAGGACGTCTGGCAAGCACCACTTGCTCATCTCCAGCTCATCCATTCAGAAGATGCAGGCCTCAACGCTAGCAAGCAGGTTGGTGCAAACATCATACGCCTTACGCTACAATCAGTTGCTTGGAGTAGCTTGAACGCAGTTAAGGGGCATACGTGTGTGATGCTGCGGGTGTATGCGCACGAGAAAGGGTGGCCACATCCAGCCAAGCCGTTTCTGCTTGTTCAGGCTGTATAAATGTAACACCCATCAGCACGCACAGGCAAAGTGTAAGCCCATTCATCGGCTCAGGCATCTAGTACACACTCATGGTGCAGTCTCTTATCTCAACCATCCCTCCCTCTCCCGGAGGACCTTTAAACCTTTCTCCGCGAATGCACATGCCCCATTACCTTGGCAATGTGCAACATGAGACAGATGTACAAAGGCACACACCTGTGCGCGACGGGGGCGGCCATGAGGAGTTGCTCCTTCAGGCCCTCCGTCCTTCATCGACTCTTGCAGCTGCTTCCAAAGCTCCATTTGGCTCATCTGTGTTTGACAGTACGTTGTGAAGGTGGGCGTGATGGCAGCAGAAAGGGGCCAGACATCAGTGGTCATGTGGTCTGGAAGATCAACACATTTGTGCATTTGGGGGTCAATACGCTGAGCAGACGTCTCAGGGTCGAACATCTGCTGCGCAAGGCTTGCCGAGCGTTCACTGCTACTCGCCTAGGATGCAGGTTGGCGCAAGGCATGCCAAGCCACAGAGTACAGAGGCTCTAACAGTGGGGTGGTGCAGCGCATGGCAGGCACCTTGATGAGAGCCTGGCACGCGGGGTGGTACAGTAACTGTGAGACATTCAATCCTCCTCACCTGAAAGTCAGCGCCAAGGCCTTTGCTGCGTTTCTTGGGCCTATGCGACTGTCCAGGTCCAATCTGCCAAGGCCTTTCTTCGCCCTGCTGCTGCGGCTGCTGCTCATGTTGCGGCTGCTGCCGCTGCGACCGCTGCTGCTGCGGCGGCGGCTGCGAATGCTGCTGCTCATGTTGCTGCTGCTGCTGCTGCTGCAGGCTGTCCTGCTGCTGCGGCCGCTGCGGTTCATGTTGCTGTTGCTGCTGTTGCTGCTGATCCTGCTGCAGACAGGCCTGCCCCTCCAGACGTACCTGATCACACTCCACACTCTGCTGTGGTCCTTGCTGTAGCTCCTCCAGCTTCCTGGCCCGTTGCCCTTGTTTCCCTCTTCGCTGCTGCTCTTGCTTTCGCCTGCCCCTGGGCAGCTTCGAGCTGTGCCCTGGGCTCTCTTGCTCCGGACCTTGCAGGCCATGCAAGTTCACCCCTTGCTGCCCTTGTGACTCACGCTGCTGGCCCTCCTCTTGCTGCCCTTGTGACTTGTTGTGCTGGCCCTCCTCTTGCTGCCCTTGTGGTTTGTTGTGCTGGCCCTCCTCTTGCTGCCCTTGTGCTTCGTTGCGCTGGCCCTCCTCTTGCTGCCCTTGTGGTTCGCTGTGTTGGCCCTCCTCTCTCTGCCCTTGTGGTTCGCTGTGTTGGCCCTCCTCTTGCTGCCCTTGTGGTTCCTTGTGCTGACCCCCCTCTTGCTGCCCTTGTGACTCGTGTTGCACATGCTCCATGCCCAACTCACCATTGGGCGCTGGCAGCTGCTGCTGACATGCTCTTTGCTTCTTCCGCCCTCCATGCCGCCGCCGCTGCTGCTGCTGCCCCTGCTCATGCTTCAAGGCTCTGTCTGAGTCAGCAGCACTTGCACCATTTGCATCTGAATGCAGCTGCCCCTGCTCATGCTTCAAGGCTCTGTCCGAGTCAGCAGCACTTGCACCGTTTGCACCTAAATGCAGCTGCCCCTGCTCATGCTTCAAGGCTCTGTCTGAGTCAGCAACACTTGCACCATTTGCATCTGCATGCACCTTGCCTTGCTGCTTCTGCCTGCCTCGTTGCTTTGGCAGCTGCTGCTGTGCCTGCCCATGCTTGAGTTCTTCCAGGGTGACCTGCTGCTGCTGCTGGTGTTTGGCCCCAAACAGACTCCCTTTCTCAGCTGGAGACTGCTGCTCAGCACCATGGCCTTGATCAAAAGTATACCCCTCTGGATGGCAACGCTGCTGCTGCTGCTGCTGCTGCTGATCGCGTTCATCGTGTTGTGGCCCATGCTGGAAGCCCTGCTCCATTGACTGCTGCACTGCCAGGGCCGCCATCTCATGAACCAGAGCAAAGCACATGGGACCTACATGGGCCAGTGCTGGCAGCAGCTCTGGCGTTTTGCCCAGGGCCCAGCCTGTGAGGGTTGCATGTGTGGGAAGCAAGCCATGACAGGGGGAAAAAGCATGACAGGGCCCAGCCTGTGAGGGTTGCACGTGTGGGAAGGCCATGAAAAGCACCCTGCAGCGCCAATGTTTGACCCTGCGCAGTGAAAAAGATGTGCAGGACCTAGCAAGGTCGGTGTGTCCACCATTTTGCTGCACCACAGACACATACTGTGCGGACAAAATAACCTACCGTGGTACACTGATGCAGGAAGAAGAATGCTGCAGCTGCGTAAAAAGTCATGATCTACATGCGTTAATTGGCACCTTCGTTGTCCATGACCTGTGCTAAGTGCAGGTTCTGTAAGATGAATCCATCCAAGTGTTAGAACATCGCGCCTCGCTTAGGCGACGCTTAGCCATATTGGAGGTATAGGCACTACTCGGCACACTCAATACCCTTGATAGCTCATTGCTTCCTGCATCTTATGATGACAAGACTGTGAGAAACAGTGTGGTGGGTGCCCAATGAGTGTGAAGAAGTGTGTGTGACAGGCTAGCTGACATTGTTCATGGTTCCAATGGTGGGGGGCACCGGAGCAGCTGCTGAAGCAACAAGTACATTGTGAGGAGAGCTGGTTGTGACGTAGTAAAAGGGTGATCAGTGCTGTGATGCCACTTCCACAAGTGTATGACTACTCCTATAAGTACATTGGTCATGTACAATTATCTCCATCATGAAACTGGTCATGTACAACTACTTCTATCATAACATAGGTCCCAGGCGTACCTGGCATTCGGTGTGTGTGGCTCTTCACGCCAGCAGCTCCACCCCTGGTCAAGGCTGTTCTCTCTGTGACTGCCGCAGATGCACCGGGTGCGGGTTGTGACGGTGAAGGGAGGGGCTGCTCCAGGTTGATGACCAGCCCTCTTCTTGGTTTTGCGTGATTGGGGGTAGGCTGCTGCTGCTGCTGGCCTTCTAGGGGCTGCTGCTGCAAGGAAGGCTCTTGCTGACCCTCTTGTTGGTCAGGCAGCTGCTCATCCCATCTGCTGCGCCGTCTCTTTCTTGGTGTCTGATGGCTTGCTGCTGTGTCGACCTCCTGTGGCTGGCTTGCCGCTGTACCGAGCTCTTGTGGGTGGCCTGCTGCGGTGCTCGGACCTGCATGCACGTCTAAGAAGAGCATTGGGGCAGCAAGCGTGGGATAAACAGTGCGCAGCAGGTTGTATACAAGTGGATGCCATGGACTGAGTAAGACGCAAAATACACAGTACGCGGCAGTTGGCATTTAAGTGGAGTTCAAGGGCTGAGATAGAATCAGGGTCACAGTACGCGGCAGTTGGCATACAAATGGTGCGTATGGATTGAAGAACCCTAAGGGTACACAGCAAGCAGTAATTGGCATACAGGTGGACACCATACATTATGGAAGGCACAGGGTACAAAGTACACAGCAGTTCGTGTACAATTGGTGTCGTGGACTGCATGCCAGTGATCACATGTTTGACCTCACTCTGCATGCAGGCACTGCGCCCATCTGTAGGGATTGGCATATGCAGCGTTATATCCCACATTTATTGGCCCTTTACAGCATTGAATTTCATTGCTATTTATAGCATTTTTATATTATAGCATTGTACAGCATCGCCGCTCCCTTGAATTGGCAAGTAGCGCCAGATGACGGTCTTGTCTATGCAACGCTACAGGCATCATACAAAAGCCAGACAATGTGCTAAGCCTGCTTGTTTAAACTTTTACTACTGCATCGTGCGGCAGCAGCAGCAGCAGCACCTGAAGGTGGCTTGGCTTGCGCCAATGCAGCGTGCAGGCCAGGGTCCTCATTTGCAGTCAGCTCAGACTCCTGCACGGAAAAAAGCCGAGATAAGCAAATGTTTGCCATCTCATCCTAGCTCCATTGTGTTTGTGTGTACAGCTTCAACAGCAGCAGAAGCCAAGGAAACCTAGGCCTGTGCTCATGTAGCGTGCAGGCCAGGGTCCTCATTTGCAGTCAGCTCAGACTCCTGCATGGAGGAAAGCCGTGACAAGTAGATGTTTGCCATCTCATCCTAGCTCCAGTGTGTTTGTGTGTACAGTTTCAACATCAGCATAAGCCAAGGAAACCTAGGCCTGTGCTCATGTAGGACGTAAGCTAGGATCCTCATTTGCAGTCAGCTCAGACGCCTGCATGGAGGAAAGCCGTGACAAGTGGATGTTTGCCATCTCATCCTAGCTCCAGTGTGTTTGTGTGTACAGTTTCAACAGCAGCAGAAGCCAAGGAAACCTAGGCCTGTGCTCATGTAGGATGTAAGCTAGGATCCTCATTTGCAGTCAGCTCAGACGCCTGCATGGAGGAAAGCCATAAGCAGCAGCTGCTTGCCATCACCTCATAGCTTCAGTATTGACGTGTGTACAGTTTCAACAGCAGCAGCAGCAGCAGCACCATCTAGAATCCTTAGCCTGCGCCTATGCAGCGTGTGTGCTAGGGTGCTGAAACTCAGGTTACTTCATCTCGAGTATTTTAATGCTAGTTAATGTTACGCACAAGCATCCAATATGTTTCAGGTATACAAATTTTAAATCCAGTGAAACAGCTGCTTACTGTACCCTTCTACAACGTCTGCAAGTCTATTCATGTTGCTGGTACCGACGTCTGAACATACATGCATACATACGCGTCCACATATGCTCCCGAACACGCGCCTGTGCGCACACGTGCACACACACACACACACACACACACACACACACACACACACCTTCTTTGCTCTATCAGCTTCCGCAGCTCTTTCAGCCTCTTGCAGCCTTGCCTGCTCTGCAGCAGCTTCCTACACCCACTCAAGCAAAAAAAAGGGTTGTGCATTTGTGCTAGCAAATGCCTAGTGACTGACCTCTTTATTAGGGATTATACGTAGGCGCGTAGGCTTGTCAGCTGTCTTGCACCACAGCACGATGCACATGACCAAGGATATGTAAGTATGTGCCACATTTTGCAGTGTCTGATGTGGAGACTAAGGAGCCTCAGAACAAAGTGAGCACATATTCGCTATCCATGCACTGCTGCCCACTTAGGCGCGCGCGCGCGCGCACGCACACACACACACACACACACACACACACACACACACACACA
>QAXF01005885.1:34438-44638 GCA_004335645.1 Dunaliella sp. WIN1
CACACACACACACACACACACACACACACACACACACACACACACACACACACACAGGTCACCTCGTAGGCCTGGTCATTGCTCATGATCTTGGAGCTGTCCACAGCCCAATCAATGCCGGTAATGGTGGACGAGTGCCCAACGCAGCGTGCAATGCGCTTGTATCCTGCCTGCAACATAACATGCAAGTGGGTCAAAGATAAAGCATGAAGCCTTGTTATGGACAACTTTATCAGCCATGGTCTGTCTGGTCAGGCTCTTGGTTGGCTCGCGTTGGTAAAAAGTTATTTCTTATCTTGTGACCTGTCAGAAGGATGCACCTATTCAACTGTGCTTGCACTGAACGCCTACAGCCAGAGAAACAAGCAGAACTGCCCATATGGATGGAGGCATGCATCTACCCTACACTTGAAAGCACTAGCCTCTTGCGCGACTGAAGCAAGGACTTTTGGCAGTTTCTACCCGGGCTGTAGCATACGAAGGTCCAATCACACCCACACAACAAGCCTGGAAGGTGCAAATGAGCAGGCTCAGCAAACAGCACACCAGTGGTTTCTAAGGATGTTTGAATCTCAACAGCACAGGATGCCGACATGTACAAGTGCATGGGCACGACCCTCACCTCACAGAAGGAAGTATGTCACACAAGTGCGTGCGCGCGCGCGCGCGCGCGCGCACACACACACACACACACACACACACACACATGCACACACACACGTGCACACACACACACACATGCACACACACACACACACACACACACACACACACACCTTAACATCGTAGATGTCCAAGTGCTGGTCATGCGAGCCTGATGCCAGGAAGCGCCCACAAGGCGAATATTTCAATACACAGATTGCGTCTGTGTTCAGCTTTCCCCAGTACACCTGTGGATGCACGGATGAATTTCACTTCATTGCTGCTGTATACTACCAAGCTGGAAAGGGCCATAACGTAAGCCTGAGCCAGCCCTAGGGGCAAAAAGGAACAATGCAGTGCAGATGCAAGGGCTCAGACACAACTTTTTAAGAGGCAAGCCGGGGGCCATTTGCTCTACACAGTTGGAACAACTATATATAAGGATGTACATAACTTTTGTTCACCCTAATAAACTGGACCAGGGGTACCCACGCGTATAGGAGTGCTGTTTTGGCCCATGCAGTGCTAGAGACTCTGAGAATGAGAGAGGGCTGAGCTTGGAACCACAAATGGGTAGGGCTGCTGAATGCTCTCACGGCAGTAGATATTTTAATCTTAGTATTGTTACGAAGTGCAGGGCCTGGCCACAAAAAGGCAGCGCTCTACAAGCAGTGGTGAAGTGTTGCTTTGACAGCGGTAAGCACAGTCCTGAGCCAGAAGCCCTTGGAAAGACTTCATGGATCACGGCATTGACATCAATGGCATTATACCTGGGCCACACTGGGGTAGAACTCGACCACCTTGATGCCCCCACTGAGCAAGCCAATGGCCAGCTGCTGCCCATCAGCCGAAAAGGCACATGACCTGGCCTTATCACCCTTTTGGGCAACGTGGACAATGCGGATGGGCTGCGTTCAAAAGCATAACAAGAGGGCTGGTTAGAGTCAGGAAACAACTATGCACACTTCCCCTGGCGCTTGTTTGATGTTATTGCGTTGCATAGAAATAAGGGTTGTGAAACATGGTTTACTGCCTGTGAGAATGCATGGCGGACGCGTGTAGGCATTGTGATTTGCAGGGGCTCTGTCCTCCTGGGCAGTGTAGGCACGACAACTGGCTGATGAGGAGTCAGGAAGGGGCATTAAAAGGAAGAGTGCATGGCACATCATTGTCCTGGGCAAAGTGCATGATGCTGATTAGCTGCGTGGGGAGAATAGAACAGATGAGGGGATGGCGGGATGTGGTTTCATCCATCTGGGCAGCTTGAGCAGTGTGCAGGGCCGCAGAGGATAGATGTGAGCATACATGTCTCAAATCTCAGCATGGGGATGCTTTTACAAGTTGCCCTGAGCCAGTTGCACGAAGCGCCTCACATGCTCCAAACATCACACGCTCGAGGGCTTCACATGCTTCATACATGCCCAGCCTGTACACAACATGTCCTCAGACGTTTCTAGCATGTTAGCAACGCCATGCATGCAGCAGCAGATGGAGCAGCAAATTGCTGGTTTGTGGCAAGCATGGCATGCCCCGAGGCTGCGGAGCTCATTTCTCATCGCCAGGAGGAACGAATCCCTAAAGAGTAAAACCTCTAGACTGTATCCTTGTCAGAGACAGAGTCTTCAAAGGATGCTGCAGCTGGAGAAGGTGGCAAGGGGTTCCAATATCACTCAGATGCCTACACTAGGCTATAAGTGTTTCCTTTGACAAACGGCTCAACCGTTTGCTACATGCTCACATGCGCACAGCGTCATACCTTCCTTGTGACAGAGCTCCACACAACCACCATTTGGCTCTCCCCCGCAGTAGCAAAGATGTGAGGAAACGCAGGGTTGACAGTCAGCCCATACAGGTGAGACTCATGGCCGTGCACAAGGATATCGGTTGCCCCGCTCATGCAGTCCACCTCCCACACATCACATGAGCTAGTACCTAAGTTGTGGCAAGCAACACGGGACCATCACCAGCTCGTGTAGCAACAAAATGCAGCATCAAGCATGCAATTGGTCGCACTTGTGGCATGAGAGGGAAGTGGCATCACTCACACTGCTTGGTCATGTGACTTCTTATCATTTTAAAATTCTTTGCCTTTTGTACAGTAAGATGCAGAAGGATCAGGAGTACTTACAGGGAACATTCACAACTTGCTTGCAAGGGGAGAAGCGAAGAAAAACAAATTGAACTTAGCTTGAGGTTATAGAATACCGGGAAATATAACATGTGGAGGGAAGGGATGAGAAACCAGGAGTTATAATTTCAACTGATCTCACACAGCGGCTCCAAGAACCTGAGTTACCACGTAAGTGTGCATAAAACCCAGATCATTCACTCATTGATTTTACATGAATGATAACATATAAATTATGTTCATCAATGATACATCCTGATGATGTAATCCTTCCCACTGAACAAAACGTTTACCAAAGAGTTGCAAATTCTACGACAATTGGTAGTAATGCTGTGATGAAAGCAATCTGTCTACCTTTCACGTGACTAAAGCACATGCCTTGTAAGATGGCCCCTTGCACAAATTAACAGCGCAATAATACCAGGCTCTGACCTGGAATAGTAAGCACAAGGTTGATGTACATAAGGCAATGTAGATTTCAGGTGAAATGCTTAGTCTAGGCTGCACAATGCTGCAGCCTCTAATGCCAATGAGCAACACAGGCTTGCAGCAGCGCAAATGCACTTGCATTTGAGAGTCAGATGAGCTGAGGTAGGCCACAGCTTCACTGCTGCGGCTGCCTGCCCAGTAGATCCATTAGCCTTTGCACAGTTGGGAGCTTCTTTTGTCCCTTGCCTCCAGGTTCTTGCAGCACCCGTTTACTTGTTACACCTTGCCATCACTGTCTGGATGTGTGCCCAAGTGTCAGCTCTCAGGCACAACGAGTAATTGCACACTGGACACCAGTAGCTCTCTGTTCAAGATACTACAAACAACGATCCCACCCCCTCCATCCCTAGCATACACTAGGAACAATGCAAAGAGGGAAATCACCCTTCCACCCACCCTTACAGATCTCTGGCTGGCTGGCAGCAGCTGCAAGAAAGGGAAGGATCAGGACGCTTGGATAAGGCGGTTCTTGCTTCCGCGTGGCGGCTACTCACCGGCAACAAAAACTTCCGAGGTCGGTTGGCAATCGAGGCCCCTTACAGATGGGATCTTCAAGTCACTCATCTGCAAGGAACACGATGTCAACCTGTTTGCTTCACATGCACTGCCGCAAGCTACAAACATGCCTTCAATCAGAAGTAGGCTCAGCAAATAATTCCCCATGCTGTTAAAGCAGCTCCTGTATGTGAAATGTAATACTTGCTGTACATGTGTTTGTTGTACATGTCAAGCAAAGAGTGCCTTAGCGCTGCAGAGATTTACAAGCACATGGACACAACCTGATAAGCACAGAAGGAACAGTGCACTTTTATAGCAGAGCACACACGCACACAGCCAAGAAGCTCTTGTTCAGCATGAGGCATGCAGCTACTGAATAATTACAGCAAATCGCAGTTAGTGACGCACCTCTTCTGGCTTGACCAAGGGTATCCGCTGCAGAGGGGCACCAATGTCGCCCTTGGACACGTCCCACTTGATGACGTACCTGGAGCAGGAGGCAGCATGCAAGGCAGGTGCCGCCTTCAGCAATTCAGTGTGCACGCTAGTGGTGCTGCCTTCAGCAATCCGGTGTAAGCAATAGGAGGTGAAGCTGCTTGTGAGGGACATGTGTCCAGAGCCTAAAGAAGAAGATCTGACTTGGATTCTTTGCTCATCATGCTTAAGGCCACAGAGTGCCTAAAACCTCTCACATAATGGATGTATGTCCAGACAAAAACATACTAGCGTGCAAGTGCTTTGTGATTAGCACTAAGAGTGAAGTACCGTACCAACGCTGGGAGTCTTGCGGGGTATGAGGTTGTTGGCGTCCTACACAACTTAAGTGTTGATTATAATACTTGTTTCCAGACCTCCGCCATTAAGGCAGGGGGAGGGCAGAGCCAGCACAAAAGGCTTCAGCGATGGAGGGACTTTGCAAGTCATGCAGTTAATTTCAGGGAGTGCTTGCAGAGGCCGAAGTCATGAGAATAGTCTATAAAAAGTCTTGGCTCTTTGCAGCATATCACTGACGACTTGCTGGGCCAAAGCTCCACTGTAAAGCATATTTCAAGTCCCTGCAGCCATGTGTTTTGACTAAGGGCTTTGGTGACCAGCAGGTTTACCTGCACCCATCAGAGCTGCCAATCTGTGGTGCAGTGGTTAAGCTGTACATATTGCACGTAGCATACACTGCCATGGCCTCCCAGAGCTGCAGAACCTGTGGTCCATTGTTAGTAGGTAGGAAACGCTTGCTCATGAGAAACACTTGCCATAATAGTGCACTCACCCATCAGAACCGCCACTGAGCAGGGTGACCTCATCCCTGCGTAGGACCAAGCAGCGCACGCCGCCGTAGCTCTCCGTGCCGTCTTTGCGGCGGCGCATGGGCCCCGGGTTGTGGGCAGGCGTGAGGCGTGCAAGACGGGTGTTGCGCCAGGAGCCGATGGCGCCATCCGCATTTCCTATGGGGTACAGTGCGAAGCATTGCTAAGAGCACTCAACTCAGCGCATCGCCAACTTGATGGTATTTGAGCAAAGAACTAGGTACATGTGGGCGGTGCATGGTATTAGTGCCCCATGGTACCATTGTGGGCAGGCGTGAGGCGTAAGAGGCGGGTGTTGAGCCAAGAGCCGATGGTGCCTTCTGCATTCCCTATGGAGCGAGTGAGTGTGATGCATTGCTTAGCGCACTCAACTTGGCGCTTTGTTGGCTTGCTGGGAATTCACGAAAGAAGGCAGAGAGCTGGCAAGATCTAATTGCATATACACCATGAAATAACCTAGGGTGATATGCAAGGGAGAGGCGTGCGAGGCGGGTGTTACAACTAAGAGTAAAACTGTCACAGAGTTATTCATTTGACTTCTCTGGTGTAGCACGCCAGTACGATGATGCTACTGAGAGCTTGCAAAATAATCCTAGGTAGGATGCGCAATAATAAGGAAGTGCAAGTACAATCAAAAGTTAGGCATGTGAGGCAGCTGCTCTAACAAGACCTGATTGCTCCACTGCTGACAAATGAGACTATGTGTTTTGCAGCTTTAGGCATGAAGGACCTATCTGCCATGAAAATGACGATGGTTTTTCCAGCTTGAACTGTTGTCCTGCATCAATGTCAGTGCGGTCTCTCAACTACGGCATGCGAACGTCAATAAACTTCTAAAGCCTTCTACCAAAGTCTGTTCCTGTTGCCTTGTGCCGGAGCTCAGGGTATCCTTGTTGCTGAGTCTGCTTCAACAGTGCTTGCAGCCAGAGCTCACCAGATGAAGGTGCCTAGCACGCAACTCAGACCTGCCAGTACACAAGAGGCTCACCTGTGAGAAGGATGCCACTAGGAAGGAAGCAAGCACTGAAGATAGTGTGAGTCCGAGTTATGCTGAACCTGCAAGGGTCAGGGGCGAAGCGCACACTTGACGACCAACCCAACACACATAGGCTTACAAGTAACGCCTATGCTTGGGAGAGCACAAGCCTGGCATACAGATCAATCGCTTAGGGACTGAGATCTTGATAAGGCAGTTCAAAAGGTTGGGCGCGCGCGCACACACACACACACACACACACACACACACATACACACACATACACACATGCACACACACACACACACACACACACACACACACACACACAAACACGCGCACATGTGCGCATGCAACTCACACTCCTGCATCCTGCTTGGCGGTCCAAGGTGCCACGTGCTCTTGCTTAGGTGGGGGACGCTGCAGCTGGAAGAACTTGATGTAGTTCTGGCCATATGTCACAATCCTGCAAGGCATAAAAGTCGAAGGGTAACTGGTTGAAGGTCGTAATTGAGTGCCTTTCAAGTTGTTCCTGTCAACGATGCTCTTTAAACTCCAAGCCTTTGTGAAGCATGGACTTGACGCATATCACTCAAGCTTACACCATTGCTGCTTGAAGATCCGACTCCGTTAACAGCCCATTCTGGGCATTACAGACCACCAAGGGCAACAGGGATGCATGCTTATCGTGCAGGCTCTTTCTGGTGCTATGCATGCCTTCCATGCTCCCCTCCCCTGTAGCTTCTGCTGCCGCACCATACTTGAAGATGTGCTTCACAAGGGGTACATGTCAAGCTATTTCAAAGACATGACACGTACACTTTCGACCCTGCTACCCACCTGTCAGGCTCAAAGGGGCTCCACACTACGCCATAGGTGGCTGGAGGCGCCCCTGGCTGCGTCTTGCGCTCCATTAAGCACTGCTTACGTTGCCAGTCCCACAGGTACCTGCAGACATGCAACCACACCTAAGGTCACACCTTGCGTCACACCTGCAGACATGCAATCACACCTATGGTCATACCTACAGTCACACTTACAGTCACACCTGTAGTCACACCTACAGTCACACCTGCACTTATGAATAGTCAGCTAGACATGCTGGCAGCTGCAAGCTATGACAAGCGGTCAGGCCCTATAAAAGTACCTCACGGTGCACCTGACACTTACAAGAGAAAGCTTGAGAGGGGTAAAACACTGAGCATGCTGACCCAACAGCTGAAATTAAATCCAAGCAAACAAGCTCCAGCAGACATTGCACGGCAAGTTTGTCATGCAAACACAAACTGCATCCTGTCTCAGAATCAAGCCAGTAGGCAGACAACCTAATTTATCCTTAAACGTAGCACGATGTGCAGCCTCTACCCAAGACACGGAAGGTAGCTGTCACACAAGTGCACGTACACACGTACACACACACACACACACACACACACACACACACACACACACAAGCACACAAGCACACATACATGGTATGACCATTGTCGGTGCAGACACATGCTAGCTTGGACCCACTGGAGGAGAAGGTGACGGCTTGGACGCCACGGTTGCCGTACCTAGGCGAGTCACAGCGTCATATCATGGTTATGCGTGATAGTACACGTGATGGTATACCTGGGTTTAATGTGCTGGTGTATGTAATGGTATACGTGATAATTCATGTGATGGTATATGTGATGGTACACGTCAGGGTATGCATGCTGGTACACATGATGGTGTACAATGCATGATGGTACGCATGATGGTACATGTGATGGCGGTTTGCCGCACCTAGGCAATTGACAGCACCACACTACAGCTATGCTTGAGTTGACTGACATGGACGGGGTGGCAAGCGTGCAGCATGCTGACCCTTGCATGCAGACATCCGCGTCACGCTTGTGCTGCCTATGTGCAACTCGCGTCAGGCGCTATGTGCGCATCCTTGCTCCATGCTGAGTCACTGCTTCATTGCTAGCTGGAGCTAGTTTGAAAAGCAAGGTCAACCAGTATTTGACGGGCGCATTTGCTAAGGCATGTCAAGGTTTGCAAACGCCACCATCACTTGCATCTTTGTTTTCCCACTGCCGTGTGCTACGTAGTTGCAATGTTGGGCAGAAGCACTTACCCTTGATGGATCTTTGTTATCTGCCTGCAAGTTATGCTGTCCCAGATGATCACACACGGGTCTTTGCCAACCTGCAACATACATATACCAAAAATAAGATGACGGTTGGAATGCCAGCATGGGGGCGATACTTCCTTGTGCTCTATGTCAAAGCGGAGAGGTCCTGGGCTTGAGATGATAATGGCTTAAAGCATGGACTCATCGGGCTAGGCAAACTGGCCTTGTTGAGCCATGCTGATGCTGGGCATTTACAAGGTTACAAATACTTCTCATTTGTATAATTGAGTACAATTACACTCATTAGTAACACTTCTCATTTGTGTAATATACATGAGAATTTTTAAGGAGCAGTGCCACTAGCAGCCCTGTCTGCACCTTCCCAATGGCACCAGTCCTATGTTCTAGGACAGCAGGATGGAGGAAGAGCTGCTCCAGGAGCACAGATAAACAACTGAAAGAACCATGATGCATGCGAGTACAAGACCATCTGCCGAGCGGCAGGATCCAACTCATGCAGATGCACAATAAATGTAGAGCGGCAGCACATGACTACTGCAGATGCTTAGGGGGCTAGAATAGTATCATATCACTAATATGTGCTCGAGAGCAAAGAGGTATGGCTTTTGACGAAGCATGATAGATGCAGACACTGTCCACTGGACAGTTAAGTAAATGACAGAGCTGGCGCGAGCACATGTGCTCAATAGCGTAGGGTGAATTAAAGGCAGCCTTGTTTGTTGCTGCCTGCCCCGTGTTCATGGTGGTTATGTTTAGGCCCACAGAAGGAAGGACACGCTATGCAAGAGCGCCAGGCACGTGAACAGTGGAGCATGATCCACTTGGGTGCATGAACAATGATAAGAACATGTCCGCACACTTTTTCCTGTGAATACTATTGATTCTGTGTTGGTAAGAGTTGGCAGTGAGTTGTGTTTGTATTGCTGGATGAATGGACAACTCACCAGACTATGTTATGCTGCTGGATTGGTGCTGAACTTGATGAGATCAGTCAACGCTATTATGAGCTGAACGAGACGGCCTCTTTGTACTTGTATAAGTTACTTACCTGTCTAACCGTGTAATTTGTTGTCCATTCATAAAGAGTACAAACACAACTCGTCGCCAAATTCTTTGAAAGCGGTGAACAAAACCAGGCAACAAAGGAACTGCTCACCTGCCCAGTGGCAACCGTGGTTTTGTCTGGGTGCACCGCACAGCACAGGATGTCGTCATTGTGGCCGAGGAAGAAACGCTGCGCACACATGCATGCCATGTGCCTTTGTGTGAGCGAGCTCGCAGCATTGTCCGGTGGACGTCAGAACATAGTAAGCTTGATGAGCAGAAGCTTAATCAGGAGATCAATGTATTGAGCAATGATCAAGCAAAAGCGATGGCACGTGCACAGGACACATGTGTGAATCTCTGCATACTCTCAACACCAATTGTGTACCTGTGTGTGGGTGGTCTTGTTGTACACGACGGCGACGCCAGCAGCATAGTACACCACTTCTCCAGTACTCAGGTAGAACATGTTAGGGGCAGTGCCTTGGAACCTGCACAGAGAAGCATCATAAAGTGCAGTGGCAGTGCAGTGTATATCTAGAGGCTGACTTTGTGCAGGAAGTGTCCTTGTCCTCGTGCAATTGTTAACAGAGCAGCATGCATTAACAGACAATCAAAGGCTTCACGCACAAACAGGCACCAATTTATAAGTGAGTACAGGGTTAGTAAACCTTGGAAATATGGGCACAAGATATTGCTTGCCCAATGCTTTTTGAGTCCTTGCAATCTATGGTGCTATGCCTTGCAAGGGCCCCATTCTGTAATATTTCGGAATTATATTTTGCATCCAACCACCTAACACGCACCCCTTTACCTACATACTACGGCTTTACAACAGAGCAAATTTCTGGCTGTGTATGCTTGTGCTTACTTATCACAGGCATGTACAACAGTTGTACATGTGCACAAACAGCCTAGAGGCACGTCAATGGCTGTGTGTGTGTGTGTGTGTGTGTGTGTGTGTGTGTGTGTGTGTGTGTGTGTGTGCGCG
>QAXF01005910.1:0-14255 GCA_004335645.1 Dunaliella sp. WIN1
GGTGCATGTGTGTGTATGTGTGTGGGTGGAAAGCGTGCGCACGGAAATGTTGACTTGCATAGTTCGCTTGGACAAAGCAGTGCAAGTACACACCCTTTGGGATCTAGGGCAGCACAGAAGTTGGACAGGGTCCAGCACAGGCCAAACATCTGCTTCTGGTCATCCTCCAGTGTGCCTGCGCCCTGCTTCACTGGCTTGGGCCTCAGCCACTCATGGTAGAAGATGCAGCCGGTGCGGTCGTACACATAGATGTTGTAACACACCATTGGGCTCACATATTATTGCATAAAAGGCTTACGATACGTAGGAAGTGTGCTTGCCTCCGGCACACTTTAACCTCTTTAGGTGAAAATTTTTCGCAGTTAATAGTGGAGCTTTAGTCGTATCAAAGACTTGTGTACGTCGCTGATACAGACCTCGACGAGCGTGAGCAAAAGACAAATGTGTGCTTGTGCTCTTCCCGCCAATAAAAGAGAACGCCTCACCATTCGAAGGGGAGGGTATCGCTGAACACGTTTCCCTTGGTCAGAGTCTTTTTAACGCAGGGCAGACTACTTACATGATCGCGAGGGCTGTTTAAGGATCTGGGGCTGACTCTGACTTCCTACATGTGAGCTTTTCAGTGCTTGCATCCTTAAGGCACTCATACAAGCTATAAATGTGTGACAGGTATTGGCTTCCTGTTTGAATGAGAAGTGGATGGATAAGGGCTGTGAGTACTTGCGTTCTTTGCGGGCTCAACACCAGGAGCGCTTCAAGAAGTTCTAAAGATCTTGCCGCAAAGGTAGCAACTCCCTAGCCTTTTTTCTTGGTGAATTGGTCCTTGGTTGCAGGCATCCTCTGCTTCAGCTAAGCTGCCCTTGTAGGCAGGTCAGCTATGTCACCTTATCCTTTACCTTCAGATGTAGGATAAGCATCGCTGCAAGACCCAGTGACTTGGATGAAAGAAGATGATGCACTGTGTGGCTACTTGTAATAGTAACATCGTCAAGGTTGTAACAGTGTTTATTTACTTTTTAACTTCAGTTTATAGCTTGTTGCACCATATCATGACTACAACTCAAGCAACAGAAGTATAAAAAGCTTGAAGCTCCCAGCCCAACCAAATGACTACAGAAGAAGCCAGATCAAGACATCTTGAAACCAAACATTGTCTCTGAGCCTAGCGCGAGATGGAATATGAGAGCTGGGCCAATAAATATAATGTCTTTGTTGTTTTTTGATCAATTGAGCAACCAGAGTCGGCTAGGTAACCACTTCCTAGAAATTGCAAATGTCATGTGAATGATGAGTTGTGGTCTAGCACACTTCATTCAAGTATGCCTGCCAGTCACCAACCTGCCAAACTACACGCCAACACATTCAGAATTAACATTAGTCACAGCCACTGTGTCAGTGCAGGTCTCTACTTTAATATTAGCAGAAGTGCCTTCCAGGTTAACAACCATACCAGCCAAACAATCTGATGCATTTGAAACCGTGCAGACTTGCCACTTGCAGAGCACGTTCATGAAGAAGCGTCTTCATGCAAGTACAAGCATGGACTACAATGAGGCCCATTACTGCACATCTTCAGCATCAACAGCCGATGTCGACATCAGGTTGGATTGCTTCGCGAGTTACAAGTCTGAACACACCCTTGCACCCTAATATATTGCAGGTCAACACCTACATCATGCAAGCACAGCCCTCCCCAACCCTCATATCAGGGTCCTCCTGGGCGCACTACTTCCGAACCCACCCTTGGCTTGCGTGCACGACCCAGCCTTGCCCTTCTTCCCACTTTTGCAGTGAGGACAGCCACAGCCTGCAGCACCGCCGAGGAGCCCTCTTCTCCCCCTGCCTCTCACATCGTTATCGCTGTCCTCGTCACTGTCTTCGTAGCCTCGTGCACGAGACGCAGCACGTGCTCGGTCAAGCAGGGTGGACTTGCGCATGCCGGCATCTTTCCGGTTGCCTCTGCCCTTCACATCATTGTCATCCTCGCTGTGTGTGTGTGTGTGTGTGTGTGTGTGTGTGTGTGTGTGTGTGTGTGTTTCGCAGGGAGACTGATATGGAGTGTATGCACAGGCAAGATGTTTGCGGCATCTTGGGATGCATCTTGAGTGTGGAGAGAACAACCACCCTGCAAAGAGCATCACAGTCTACTGCATAGCATGCATACACGTGCGCACACAAGCGCGCACGCGCGCACACACACACACACACACACACACACACACACATGCACATACACGCGCACGCACCTGCTGGAGCCCCTGCTCTCTTTCTTGGCTGCGGCTGCCCGCCCTCTGAAAGTGGGCGGTAAGTCTGCTCGTCCTGGACTGCTGGTCCGTGCCCTTTCTGCTAAGCCGCCCTCGCGATCTGGAGTCAAATTGTGAACACTTTGATTCTGAGGACAGGCAGCACTTGAAGTTCAAAGAGAATAACTGGTCCATTTACCAGCGACTTCAATTTGTAGAGCAGAAGAATGTAGAGCAAAAGAATGAAGGAGTGAAGGAGCTTCACTTAAAAAAGAAGCAGACACTTCCTGGAAAGTAGCAAATGCTTCTTAATGGACACATTGTAGTGCCATGCAGACACAATCAAGTGAGGCGTGTCTACAGTTTACACCACCTAGAGACACTTTGAACCCCTTTTACCTAAATCACCTTTGACTGGCTTCTCACTACACTCTCACTTCAAGCAATTGAAGGTTGGGGGCTGTTTAGGTATGAAACATCATAGACCGATGTCAAGCCTGGCCGCCCTAGGTGCCTCCCGCAGCTTTTATATTTCTTTGTCAACAAGGCCAGTAGCTAATGTCCTGACAGATGGCAAAGCTCAAGTGCTTTTCAATAGGTTGTTCTTATGATCAGTCACCGCACTCTAGGCCGTGGTAGAACACGTAGTGCTTGTTCCAATAGTTCAACCGAGCTATGAACCAATATGCTTTCCAATAGTGTTGTTTTCATGATCAGAGTCACCAAACAATAGGCCATGTTCTTGGTAGGCAGCATCTTGCAGCTGCCGCTTCAAGCAACCCAGCATGGCAGTGCATGTGCACTTATGCACAATGCACAGTCAGTGTTGTGCACTTGACGGTTGACGCCGTAATTACCACTTGACGGTACGGTCTGTTAATTACGGAAAAAATAGTAAATTACGGTGTAAATAGTAACAAATTACAGTGAATTACGGCATTCTTTGCTGACGTAGACGTCATTTATGCACCATAATTAACGGTGTCATTTTTGAATGATGGCGTACTCACAACACTGTGCACAGTAGATAGAAGCGGCAACAAGCAGGCTGGCCTTCACTATATGCATGTCAGCCAATTGGTACAATAGCTAGAGTACAGCACATGGAGCAGCTCAACAGTGGAAAAGCAGCGGCAACAATTATTTGCCATTGTCTGTAAGGACAAAGAAAGAGTAACGCTGCATGATGAAAGAGGGGACTCATAAAATATTCCGGCTGTGCCTTAGCAGCTGGGCATGGCTTGGCATTGAGCTTGGCGCGCAAAGTTCATTTGAATAGCTACTAATACTCTCCATTTCGGGCTGGGCAGGGCTCTGATGCAAGTGCATGGTGTCCTTGTCATCAGCTCCTAAACAGGATCCATTTGCCTCAGTCAAGCATGGATCTGACGTGCACTGACATGCCACTTTGAGATCAATGTTTCATGTGAGGGCTTACTGATAAACTGATGATATGCATTGCCAAGGCTCCTGAGAACAGGGGGGAAGGCATGCAAATACATTATGCTCACACTCATTTTGCCTTCACTGTTGCTGCCTCAACACAGCCACATGTATACTTTTACATCAGAATTAGAATCTTTCATGTGCAAGGTACCTCTATGGGAAGAAGTTGAGATGGAGGCAGTCGTGTGTATGACAGGGCGTGGGCGAGGCGGGCTGCTGATTGTGTGCAGAGCAGGCATGTTGCGTAGAGCTGGCCTAGAGCCGCAGACAGGCCCATGCGGGTCATCATCCTCAATGGCTTTGCGTTGTTGCTGTAGCAGTGCCTCAGATCGATCCAGCACCTGTGCACCAACGAGAATGTACGCAAGCTACTTGTAAAGTGCGTCAGACCGGCAGACTTATCACTTGCCATCATCCTCAATGGCTTTGCATTTCTGCTGAAAGATTGTCTCAAATCATTCCTGCACCTGTGCAACTGGAAGTGGCTTACATGCCAGGAGTAATGTTACCTAGTTACAGACAGACCTAGGGTAAATGTACATGTTATGCACCCTACAAGTGGGGATATGTACACATCATGGACACTGCTACTCAAGCAAAGGTTAGACGAGGGAGACAAAGCGCTGAACATTTGGCGAGTAATGAACTCATGCAATGTCCTCTTTGCAGCTCAAGCAGCTTGTCATGCAGAAGCTGATGGCAAGGACACCATGAACACGCTCCTTCACCCTAAGCCTACAACAAATCTGCTTTCCAGGTTCTCAATGACAATACAAGAGAGGTCATCTCAAGCACATACCCTTGATGCTGCTGCCTGGTTAAGCAGCGTCAGCTCATGCCTAAGCTGCTTGTTCTCCTCAGCAACAACCTCCAGCTGGGAGCGGAACGAGGTGATCTGTTCCAGCATATTGCTCTGCATCCGTGCCTGCATCGGTGGGAAGGCATATCATGTGCTTTATGATGAACAATGTGCATAAGGGCCTCATGGCATGCATGTACGAGGAGTGCAACAAGGGAGTTCTATTGTGTGTCAACTTCTGACTGGTGGCGCTACTTTTGATTGCGGCATCTGCTGACCGGCGGCACTAATTTTGATTGCGGCCGCTGCTGAGTGGCGGCATTACCTTTGATTGCGTCAGCTGCTGAATGGTGGCGTGCAGCTCCTCCACGTGAGTGTCCACATGAGCATACTTGGAAGCGGCTTGGGTCCCCTGCACACATGCACCCTTGATGTTGTATGCATCATACCTATCAGCTCTATATTGGTCGCTTGATATCATAACTACTAACCATAAGCCTTGAATTGGTGCTCTAAGTGGTGCTCTAAGTGCTGTTAAATGCTGTGAATGTTTGCACGTGTAATACCCATGAACCCTGCAACATACAGTGTGAGAATGTTGTGAATGCTGTACAGGTGCAACGTGTGCAGGTCTTGATATGCCTGGCACCATGTGACTCTTGTCACAGACATCATGCTTGTGCTGGTCCAAAAGGCCTCTACTTTTCTACACCCACATTCACTTCTGTAATTCACTACTGTAACAGCACGTGACTATGGCTAAGCACCTGGGCTGCGGTAGTCAAAAGGCTTGCCATGCCCAATAACTTGCTGTGGCATACGATTGTATGTCGTAAAATTGTTAGGGCAAATCTAAAGAGCTTCATGGTATGCCCATGCATCTTGTAGGCAGCTACCCTGAGGCACACTCCACTTGAAGGGTAGTGGTGCAAAAGCACACCTGCGTCCGCGTGAGCTGCAGCTCTGCTTGTAGCCGGTCCACCATGTTGGAGCATGCGAGAAGCTCGCCGCGCATGGCGTGCACCTGCACAGGCAATAGAATTCCACCATGTTGGAGCATGCGAGGAGCTCGCCATGCATGGCATGCAGCTGCACAGGCAACAGAACATTCCCCTGTCAGAGCAAGCTTTTGCCACACATGGCATGGAGCTCAACCATGTTGGAGCATGCGAGGAGCTTGCCGCGCATGGCGTGCACCTGCACAGGCAATAAATTCCACCATGTTGGAGCATGCGAGGAGCTCGCCACGCATGGCGTGCACCTGCACAGGCATTGAAGCAGTATGCAAGGAGTTTGCTGCACATGATGCGCACCTACACAGGAAACAAAGCGCAGCATGCTCTGAAGCAAGGTCGCTGCCTGTTCCTTCAAAACCTCAACTTGTGTCTGAATTATTTTGAGAGTTTCCCTTTGCCAAGTGCGCCCACAGCAATGATACAGGCGTCTTTCTAGTTTCTAAAGGCATCATAGTTGAAGGTTGGATTTACCTGCAAGACAAAAACATTATTTTTTGCTCCCTCCTTTGAGGGGAAAAGGGTCAATACAGCAAATCTCCAACCTCATCCTGGGGGGGNGCTTCAGCAGCTCGTGCACTTTCCACCCACCTGCTCCTGCTGTGCAGCTTCCCTTGCCGACCCAACACTCAACAGTACCTCTCAGCCAAGCCTCCATTGCTGCCACGTGCTGCGGCAGCTCTCCTGAGCTGCTCTCCGCATCCAAACATATTACTTCTCGTCGGTAAAGAATTTGGCTCGACAACCCGCACGCTTTCCACCCACCTGCTCCTGCAGTGCGGCTTCCCTTGCCGACCCAGCACCCAAGGACTCTCTCAGCCGCGCCTCCATGGCAGCCACATGCTGCGACAGCTCCGCCTGAGCTGCTCTCTCTGCATCCAGGGCTGCAGCTAGCTCTCTGCTGTGCACGCCAGTGTCTGCGGCAGCCTGGTGCGCCACATCCAGGTCGATCTGCAGCATGGCGAGAGGTTGAGAGCTGAGTGTGTGGGCGAAGCAGTCAGTAGAGTGCACAGCCTTACCCACACCTGCAGCAGTCTGGTGCGCCACATCCAGGTCAGAAGTTGATTACTCGTGGTATCAATCAAGTGTAAGCACATCCCTCCCACACCTGCCACAGTCTCCAGGTCGAGCTGCAGCAACATAAAAAGTTGCAAGCTATGTGTACCATTGGAGCAGTGGGCAGTGTGCACAGCCTTCCCCACATCTGCAGCAGTCTGGTGCAATACATCCAGATCGAACTGCAGCATACAAAGCTGAAAAGTCAGTGCATAATTGGTGCACAACCAGCAGGATGAGTATCCCTCCCCACACCTGCAGTAGCCTGGTGAGAGGTTGAGAGCTGCGTGTACACATGGAGCAGTCAGCGGTGTGCTTATCACTCCTCACACTTGCAGCCCTGCTGGCTGCCGGCTGACAGGAAGGTCACAGCAGCAGACAGTGCCCAAAGTTGCTTGCTGTGTGATCCCGTGCCTGCACAACTATAATGGGCTCGTCCACTTGAAACGTTTGAACAGGCAGCCTTCCTCTTCAACAGGGGGGAAGGCAGCAGGTCACTTTGACATCAACATATCACCACTGTCATATCATCTTATGGTCTGCAGGTCACCTGAACATCATCAAATCACCACTGTCATATCATCCTACGGTCAGCAGGTCACCTGAACATCATATCACCACTGTCATATCATCTTACGGTCAGCTACCACAGTGATGGTTCATGCTAACCTCTTTTTGTGTATTCAATATCTGCAGCGGTTTTGCGAGCTTTAGGGTAGATTCTTAGGCTACAGTCTGCAAAGTAGGTTCTAGGCTGAGCTATTAGAAAGTTCCTGGTATGGTATGGGCAAGGCAAGGCAATATTAGAACCTCAGTATAGTGAGTTTTGTCACATGCCTAATTCTGCTAACTTGTCTGTAAATAGAATCACTATAGAAGCCAGATTTGTTTTGCAGCAGGGCGTCAGAAGTATATTCTAAGTAACGTGGCAAGGCAGCGTGGCAATTGCAAGACACTGGCAGTCACCAGCTCCCATATAGCAGTGCTTTAACAGTACTTACAAGAAGGCATTGGGAAGATAGTATAACAGATGGGTGTGCAGCAAGGCTCTCAATTCGTCCCAACTTCAAGCTTTAGTGCCCTAGACGATCAGTTTGCAGGTCACACCTTCAGCTTCCTGTTCATCCTAAAACTTACGCCCCCAAACACACAGGACCTGCTTTGGCAGTAGCCTGACAGGCGCACCTTCAATTTCCTGTTTGCCTCAGCCAGCTTGTCCACATGCTCCGCCAGCCTCTCAGCCTCCTCCATGTGCCGCTTGCTGGTCTGTTTCAAAGCCTGCACTTCCTCACGCAGTGCAGCTTCACGTACTGCGGATGAAGAAGCCTCTGCGGCTCTGGCACGCGCCGCCTCCACTGCATCAGCCTGCATGTGTGCGTGTGCGTGCGTGCGCACGCACACGCGCGTGGTGGCACTGAAACAACTGCTCCCCATCACAGCCCCATGTACTGCAGTAGCTGGCTTATTGCAGAGGCCCCAAACCAAGCGCACGCATATCGCATGCAACTCCATATGATTGCACAAGCTACATATTGGCTTGCTCCAGATCCTGCTGGCACTGCGCCAGCCACTCTTGCAGCATGGCTCAATGATCACAGCAGCTGGCGCAGAGGCCCCAAACCAAGAACACATGACTGCACACGACCTCACACGATTGCCCATGGCTGCACACGCCATACCTTGGCTTGCTCCAGATCCTGCTGGCACTGCACCAGCCGCTCCTGCAGCATGGCTCAATGATTACGGCAGCTGGCGCAGAGGCCCCAAACCAGTTGCACATGACTGCACACAACCGCACACGATTGCTCATGGCTGCACACGCCATACCTTGGCTTGCTCCAGATCCTGCTGGCACTGCACCAGCCGCTCCTGCAGCATGGCCTCGCCCATCGCAGCATCGGCGCGTGCTTGTGCTGTGGCAGCCTCAGCGCGCTCCACAGCAAAAGCCACCTCTGTGCGCAATGTCTCAGCCTGCATCATCCAACAAGTAGACAAGCGCGCTCACAAATAACATCAGTGCAAGCTAGCCATGAGCTTGCCGTCTATGCTCAAACCCAAACCAATTTGAACCACAAAGATCTTGCAAGGTGCGTACTTGGTATACCTCTGTCCCAGTTGTACCCTTCACTCAGGAGCCATTTCTCCCTGACCACCATCATTTCACAATGGCGAAGCTAGGGAGAAGTGGAATACAAGTGAGCTGTCTGAGGCAACATTCAAACCCTATTAAACATTTCAGCCAAGACTTTGGTGAGGCGCTGCCAGCCCTTCAATGCCACTAACAGGACACATGTGCGGTCAAATTGTACCTGAACGAGCAATTTGATCCAGTATGTAAGCATGGACAGGGAAACTTTGACCACTATGCATGGCACCCATTGGTGCCTGCTGGTGCGCTTTATGCCTCGCACCTTCTAACAGGGCATAGCCATACATGGTTGCGTCATTATAATTTGCTGCGCCTATGCACAATGCATAGCACACAGCCCTCCTGAGTACGCACGGATCAGACCTGCGCATGCCACCCACCGAAAGCCTGCTGGATCGCTCCAGGCCTTGCATCTTTTCTGACAGCGCGCGGTTGCGGTCTTGCAGCGCCGCCATGCCTGACTCCGCGTTCCGCAGCAGCGCCTCAGTACGGGCACGGTAGGCAAGGGCCTGTGAGCATGCATGGAGAGTGCAGCGAGTGTGTCTACGTGTGTGTTTAGAGACCAGCGGGCGTAAATGTGCACGTGTACAAAGAGACCAGAGACCTTGGTGCGGGCACTATAGGCAAGGGCCTGTGAGCATGCACGGAGAGTTCAGCGGGTATGTTTACGTGTGTTCAGAGACCAGCGGGCGTGTTTGTGCACGTGTGCACAGAGACCGTGCAGAGATCAGGAAGTGTCTTCTTGCATGCATACGGCAAAAAAGGCGCGTATGTACAGAGGTAAGCGCACGTACAGCAGCAGAGCAAGACCTGCGCACCAGAACACAGAGACCAGCATGTGCACACACACACATACACAAACACACACACACACACACACACACACATTGACACGCGTGAGCCCTTTCAAGCAGCCATATGTCTGACAGTGATGCGTAGGGTTGTCCCAAGTGGGTATGGCAGCAAGACGCAGGTGACTAGCACACAACCTTTAAAACTTCAGCTTCAGGATTGCCCATCCTAGCTTGGTAGGGTGTAGAAGCACCTTTGAGCAGGCAGGGGTAGCAGGGGCCATGCAGGAAGAAGCACGAAAAGCTGCAACCGTTGGTAATGCTCCCCATGCCCCTTGTAAGGCCTGCATCTGCTGTTTGAATGTGACGATCACACAGGTTCCAACTCCTGCCCTATGTGTGCACATCTACAATCCGGTAGGGACGATCGACTGACTCCACACACCTTATATTTACCACGCAACCTGATTCAAAACCTTCTATATTTGCAGCTCAGCCCCCTGTTGAGTGCTGTTTGGCCAGATCTGTTTAATGATCCCTTTAATGCAGCGTCCACAAATCCGTATCCTTGCATGCTCTATTCTGCAGTGTGACTGTTGCAGACTTTTCCAGGCCTGGATTGACCTCAACGATCACACACACACACACACACACACACACACACGCGCGCGCGCACGCGCGCGCGCGCACACGCACACGCACACACACACACAATACAAAGCACGTGTCAAGCTCACCTCCTCCTCCCCAGTGCGCGCACTCTTAGTCTGCGCCCTTGCTGCGTCTGCCTCCCTTTGATGCTCCTCAGCCACAGCCACTGCCTGCTGCGCATCTTGTTTCAGCTCCTCTACGCGCGCCTCCATGTCCAGCCGAATGCCCAGCAGCCGATCCACCTCAGCTACGTTGATTACCACACAGAGTACAAGGTTGAGTTAAATTATACCATCTAAGCTACAAGGTAGACTTTCGACTTAAAGTTACTGCAGTGATTCCGTAGAGTTTGCCTGAGCAGCAAGGCATCAACCCATCAAGGCAGCAGCAAGGCACAAGCCCAAATAGTGTCACCTTCCAGAGGATGTTCGACTTGCTTTGGTTGGCACCATGCTTAGACAAGCAATACATACCACCTGACTGCTGGAAGAATAAGCACGCCGCTGCTGGCAGAAAGCATCACCAGCATGCAGCAGTAATCATAAGCGGCACTTGCAAGGGTACATGAGCATGGAAGCAAGGGCCTTGCAGTCCTTTAGGGCACAAGCAACACCTATGCCGTAAGTTATGGCATGCGTCAGTGTCAAGCATCTGCGAGTGGCAACCAGGGTCCAACTAACACCAGTCTAGAGGCTTGCGGCAGCCACCTTCATAAAGGTCTTGCATTCTACAGAATTGTTATATTTAGGGATTAGCATTTGCATTTAGCGCTTCACAATGTTATAAAAGACCCTCATAGCGCATCTTACCGATAAATATGGACCGGCTATGCTCCATAGCGCTTTAATCCTATATTGCTGTACAATGCTAGATAGTGACATAATCTGAGAGTCAATTTGTGACACACAACGCCATAGGCTGATCCCTAGTTCGCACACATGCGCACCTTTTGAGTCACGCAAGGCATTGCTCAACTCTGACACCATCCGCTCCTTAGCTGCTAGGGCCAGGGCCAAAGACGCGCTCTCCTCTTGGCTCTGTTAGGAGTGCAAGCAAATATGGGCACAGGGAACGTAGCTGCACCTGCCTTCAAGCACAAAGAAGTAGGCATCCTCAGACAGGGGCAGGAGTTCCAGCAACCAACTTAAGCCTGTGTGTCATCTGCAATAAGGTGAAGCTGTTGCACCGATCACAGGTCATACAGAGCCAGGGTTGCAGGGTCTGAACATGGAACCACATCCGCTGCTAAATTAACACACCAGAAGTTACGTCTGGCATCATCACAAGTATGAGCTCCTAGTGCAGGGCAACCATACCTGAGCCACGGAGTGCAGCAACTGTGCTTGGTTGTCCAGCATGCAGTCTGAGGTGTCATTCCTCAGCCCCAGTGCTCCTTTCAGGACATGCACCTGTTGCATACCAGGTTTGGGTAAGGGTGGGAATTAGCAGGCCCTGTATATCATTTCAGCCTTCCAATACGTGGAGCTTGCAATAAGAGCAAAGCAGTGGATGTAGTACATTGCCGTGTGAAGACCTGTTCACAGTGCTTCATGAGATATACGGGCGACTCAGCCTGGGTACAAGCAGATGCATGTCTGAATGGTACCATTGTAGGGCTGACACGCGCGCGTGAGTTTGCAAGCAAGTTAACACGCTAGCACGAACTCAATGTGAGATATAATGGATCAACTCTGCTGTGAATAGAGTATATGCAGTAATTTCCAATTCTTCTTGCCATTAATCCTCCCATGTCTATCTATTACGCTGCCATGCAAAGCGCCCTCGACGGAAGCTGCACTCCTGGCTGGTGTAGCCTCCATACCTCTCTTGACTGCACCAGGTGAGCTTCTTCAGCCAGCTGCAGCCGAGCCTCTGCATCTTCCAACCCTTGCTTGAGCTCTATGACCTGCATGTGTGTGTGTGTGTGTGTGTGTGTGTGTGTGTGTGTGTGCGTGCTTGTTTGCGGCCTTTTGCTCATGCTCATTGGCATATATGCTTGACTATTGAACGACAAGTATATATCACTGTTTCAATGAGCAGGGACAACTTTTGCTAGCGCTAAGCTCCTGTTTGTAACAGTCTAATTTCTAGGGGCCAGGTACCAAGGTTGTAGGCACTCAAGTTTTGGCCCTCACAAGCCTTGCACGCCCTACAAATGCACTGTACGAGTCACAGTGTGCATTGACTTGAAGGGTGTGCATGTATTAAAGATGGATCACCACCTCTGAAGGATCTGACTGTGTAAAGCCATCTTCTGGATTGAGGGCGCTCCCCAAGTGAAGGGGACCCTACCATAAGCTTAAATCTGGAGGCATGTACACAGACAGCATGTTCACCAAGCATCTTTGAACACAGGTATTAGCGCTTGTTGATGTCTGTACAGTGTTGAATGGCAAATGCTGTAGGCAAACATCTAGCATGCTCCACACTAGCCTCACCCTGTGCTTGTACTTGGCCAGCTTTGCTTGAAGCTCAGGCCCCTCCTTGTTCACAGCCAAGCGCGCTTCAAGCTTGCGGAAGGATGCACGATCATTGTCAGCTGCAGCCTATGTGCAAGAGGGCAATTGACAAAGACGAGCAAAGACGGCTGTTGTGGCTCATGGTCTTGGTGTAGTTTAAGCTAGTTACGCAAGGTTTTTCAGTGTCTGGCCCTGCATTGGTTACACATAACTGAGGCCAAGGTGAGCTACGTTTCATTGTTGTGGCAATGTGATGTAGGGGTACGGCAGGGTACGGTAGAAAGTGCAAGACTTCAAGCACACACATGCACAGGTGGTCAGAACATACAAGCAGAAATACGGCACAAGCTGCTTACTAAGCATTAACGATGGCACACGTAAATGCAGACTGAGGCTGCACGACACAGAACACGATTAACCTGGCCAAACATGCTTGTAAGTCAGAAGGGTCCTGGGCTTCAAGTCTTGTACTTTGTACCATACAGGTGGCCAGAACATACATGCAATGCTACGGCACGAGCTGCTTACTAAGCATTAATGATGGCACACGTAAATACAGACTGAGGCTGCACGACACAGTACACGATTAACCTGGCCAAACATGCTTGCAAATCAGAAGGGTCCTGGGCTTCAAGGTAATAGGCGCATGTGCTTGCAAGATTTATGGAAACCTCAAGCTGCCGAATAGCCAGCAGTGTAGGCTCGTTCCAGCAGTTCAATGCAGTGCTTCATGCCATTCTTGGCTGACATCAATGATCGTAAGGAAAAGGAGCTTACCTCAAGGTTTGACTTTTCCGCTGAGACCTTTGCCAGCATGCGCCTGTGTGTGTGTGTGTGTGTGTGTGTGTGTGTGTGTGTGCACGCCCCTCAAACACTCAGCTAAGCGCTCACATCAAACATTACACTGTAACTACCCTTCACTCTCATAATGGATAAGAGTGTTGTTCATTGTACCTCAAAGGAAGTAAGAGGCAGCTGCTTGATACATAGCCAGCATACGTTCAACTTGCCTAGCAACCTCAAGCTGGCGGTCCTTGCTGGTCAGCTCGGCCCGTGTGTCTCGCAGCTTCTCCCTGTAGTCCTGGCCCTTCGCAGACTCATGCTCAAGCTGCTTCTTCACGAGCTGCACAGGGAGTGTGTACAGAGTGCCAGCACATGGTACATGCGTGTACTTCTGACGCACCAAAAATGCCCACAATTACTGTTAAAGCATGCAACGTGGCACACACATGCATACGTTAGGAGGTATGCCTGCATTGGAAGTCAAACTTGACGTAGTGCAGTGCTTGCCCATGCACCTTTTAGTGCTCCCTGCAGCTTCTTTCTCTTTAAACTCTCACCTGGAGTACTTTGCAATTGCTGCATTGCTCATCAGGCTCCCTGAAGCAGTATGGCCTGCTCATTGTGTCCTGGTATCACTCCTGTTGTGGAGGGACAGCACGATAACAAGGCTTTGATGCAAAGTTGCAGGTGTATTCCTTGCTGAGCAGCGTTATAGCTTATTTAACAACACGCTCACAAGCACAGTTAACGCATATGGCAGGTCTGACTTTGGAACGTCATGCATGTGCTCATTAGATCGTGCGTGTGTGTGTGTGTGTGTGTGTGTACGTGTGTATGCGTGTGTTTTCAGCGCTGTGTGCATGTG
>QAXF01005911.1:7194-23449 GCA_004335645.1 Dunaliella sp. WIN1
ACACACACACACACACACACACACACACACACACACACACACGCACGCACGCACGCACATACCACGACAGGGAGCCCCTTGCAACTGCAGCGCAGAAGCTCTGTCACTGACGCAAACTGCTGCAAATGGCGCCGTCAGCAGCACTGCCCTCCTTGCTGTGACAGGCTGCTGAACTGGCTGGTCCTCTTGGTTGGGCTGATTTAAATTGATAGGAAGGGGCGAGCTTGGGGAGTAATCTACAGCTGTCTCATCTAATGCTGCAGCAGCCCTGGCTGCCCTCCTGCTGAGCCTAGGTCTCCTGCTGAGCATCTGCCTGGGTGCATGGCTGCAGGGTGTATGAGCTGCTTGCACGGGAGCTTGCATTGGGCCAAGTGAGGTCATTCAAGTGGGATACAATTAAACAGTTTAAATCCCTGTAATATATGTCTTTGTAATCTTTGTCAAAAGCTCAAGGAAGCACAATGCAAATTAATAATTTAACTTTATGTGGTTAGTTATTTGTTTTGATGTACAGGACCTGCTTATCACGCTCGTGGTAATGGGTTACAACCAAACGAAACAAAAGATCTTGTGCTGATTCACTTCAGCGGATACTGCTCATCGTCGACACCCATATGCAATATCACGCTTAAGCCTGTGGCTGATGGTTTGGGCTAGAACGAGTACAGGTACCTTGCTTCGAGCATCAGTCTGGTTGCAGCATGGATAAAGCTACGCAGATCTAGATATCTCAACAGGAGATTGAGAAAAGAAAGCAAGCAGCAGCCCCCTACCAAGTCAGAGGAACAAGGCAAGTATGCCAGGCAAGAAACCTTCAGAGGTTCTTGAAGAGCATGTCAGGTGTGTACCCAGGTTGTCCCCAAGCGGTAGCACCCAGGTGGCTGTACAGTGTACTGGTAATGCTAATTTGCTGTTGCTGCTTAAGACTTGGTTGAGAGGCATTCAATCTCTCGAGTTGGTCTGTTTGACTGGATTGGCCAACCTGAAGTCCTTTTCTGAATCTAAAAAATTTGTGCGTTTTGCGGAAGCAGTTCGTGTTTGCCGCACTTGTCAGAGAGCATGATCTATGCACGACAAGAAACCCAAACAGCCCTTTCATGCACGTGCTGTTTCCGCGGTTGATGTAAGTTTATCTTCAACCTGTGATCTAGACCTCAACCGCTTCAAATATGCAACCAGTTTCAGAGTTGCAATTAAATCCTTGCTGATCAAGACTCTCATGATACAGATCAGTTGAAAGGGATGACTATATCACCTGAAAAGGTTCATCTATCCACGCCTCCCATTCTGTGTAACATCTGGCAATCTCACATGAGGGGGTTCGGCCTAACTGGAACGAAATAAATCCTGCACTACTATATCTTTGGTCTTGCCGCTGTTTAAAATGTGACAGATTTCTTGCTTCCATTACACTGCCCTCACATGCAGACACAGCCTTGGAGGCTAATGTCCATTCTCCGGAATACTCCACCCATAAATGGCGCACTTGCCCATGGTTGCATCCAACAGGGGAGCTGTCATGCCAGAATACTGCAATAGCTGGTTTGGTGTTCACAGAACATATGCACATCTGTAATATGGTATGACAGAGCGATGTCCATTACATGGTGTATGGGTACTACCCAGTGCTACTTATCATTAGTTATGTGAGGCGAGTGTTATTAGTGAGCTTGCCGGGCCTTGTTCTTGTTCAAGGAAAGAGCAGAGGGGATTAACACGCATGCTACATGGGTGATACACGAGAAAAAGGGCACACATACAGTGATTAGCGAAAGGACAGCTGGCCTCCAAAACATTTAGTCCATTGCAAGATGGGCATTGTATATCATAGAGATTAAGACAGGGGAGACTTAATGAGACACACATCAACCCCAGAGGTAAGGAAGAAACAACGCAAAGCATGCCATGTTGGAAAAAAAGATGCAGAAAACCTTGCAATGAGACGGCACTGACATCCCAGGGCTCCTAGAGGAACACAATCATTGCTGGTTCTCCTGAGGCTCAGCATTGCTAGAACTCTCCACCTTTCCTTGGCTCCCTCCTTGCTCCTCTCGGATGGCTTTCCGTAGACCCAGAACTGCGGAACAAGAATCCGTGAGGCCATTGTTGAGAGCGAGAATGTTATATAAGCAAATTTTAACAATTCAAAATGGTTAATTCATAGGAAGAGGGAAGGCAGAAGAGAAAAATAGGCAATAAAGTCCCTACATCAACAATGGAATAGGAAATACAATTGCCAGAGCCATGAGCCTCTTTCATTAGCTTAAGAGCTCTGAATCAAAAGTGGGGATATGGAAGGGTATTGGCACCTCAATGGCTCAGACCCTGACTTTGATGATGAATTACTCATTTCGCGCCTAGTTGTAATAAGTTATGTCTTAGGCTCCTTGCTGTCGCTCAGCTGCCTCCTATGGTAGACACTGGTATTGTTTTTCCTACCGCAACGACAATATGCCTGACAGTCAGGCGTTATAACCTAAGTGTGAAAAGGGCCTTCCCAATTTCAAGTGTGAGGAGTTGCGTGGTTGCCATTGTGTATCACTATGATGCATCACGGGCACTGGGAGGAGGTCCAGGTCGGGATCTCAGGCTGAGGTTGTGTGCTGTAAAATTGCTGGGCCTCTTTTACCAACTTCTGAACATGCAGGACATTTCACAATAATAAGTCTGTAGGTCTCGAGCTGGCAGGTGCACCTTTCAGCAAGTGTTTTGTGTCGCCCTTTGGCAGGCACATTTCAAGGAGGGCCTAGACGCAGATGCTGAGTGTGTGTTGTGTTTTCTTAATTAAAGGATATTTACTACTAGTGTGGAGCCCAAGGGCTCCCAGTGCTTGCTCCAATATTGACAGCGTGAGGTGGGCGCGAAGACTGAGATGCTCAAGCAGCCTTTAATTTAAAGGCTTTAAGCTACATTTTCAGAACGACTGTTTGGCCTGGCCGACAGCTGGTAGTGCCAACGTGCTGCTGGGGGAGGACTTCCTCTCATATGGGGCCTTGAGGGAGAGCAATCGGGTCAGCAAGGCTTCGGTTGAGTTCAATGCATTAAATTTAGCACAACAAAGGTGGATTCAGCAGTCCAACTTACAACTTACCTAATAATTAACAACTCTACAGTGGCCCTCCCTCAAAGATGTCGCACTTTACTTTTGTTACTTAACTCCATTTCACGTGCTTGGCTCTTCAACCAGCTTTACCCTGCCAGATTGCAGATTCTAAAACCTGAATTCTTTCAACCGACAGCTCCCCTCCTGGTCCCCACACAACACTTAGAGTTGGAGATGGAAACATTACTTATAAGCGCTTTATGCAGCACTCACTACTTACCCAGCAGCAGCATTCTCCCTCATCTACCAGCAACACTCTTTTCTTAGGGTCTGCATTCTTGTGTTATACTTTAATTTCATGCACTTTAATTGCAGTAGTAATGTATATGCTAGTGAGTAAGAAGTCCTTACCTATGAGCAGGTTGGTGATGGTGAGTAAGGACTCAGCAAGCCCGTGCAGCCAGTCCACGTTAGCTAGGTTCGTCCCGTAATGCACCTTAGCTGCAAGTAGATGTAAGAAGACATGGTGGACTTGTGGGAATGCCTGTTGATCATGAAAGCATACCAAAGCAAGCAATTGAGGCTAACTGAGCACTTGCCAAGTAAATTAGGCTCTCGCATTCCAGTTCTAAGACAACTACTGAGGGGGCCTCCGTAGTCCAATCCATGCTTGGCACAGCTCAGTGCTTATTCAAACTGCATCGGCGGCTTGGTATTGCGATGCTGTTACATTGCAAGGAGCCGAATTCACGTCATTTATCATTCTGCACGACCTTGGCCTTGTGCAGCAGCGTACTTCCTTGTGCCTGACCCCCTTCCTCTAGGGAAGAGCTGTGGTGTGCTGCCCATGGGCACCATGCAAGCAGGCTGATACCCCCCCTCCAGGTGGGAGGAGCTATCCTATCCCTTGACAGACGTCCCTGTCTGGCACGTAGAGTGTTATATTCGAGCGAACTGTCTACACAACCTCCTCCTCGGCTGTGCACGTCAGAGTCACCGGATATATAAGCAGTTCTTTCTATATAAATAAGTCTGCTCTCCCTTTCACTCCGCCCGGGGTTGGTTTGACCCTTGACAGTTGGTAGTTGGTCAAGCCTCTGGCTTGCCTATGTAACCTTGACTGTTACAGACGCTAAGTAGTGCGTAGAACGCCAATCATCATTAGTATACTCACATAAAGCCAACATTGGTAAATAATTGAGCAGAAAGCGTACTGTATTTCAGGCCTAAACATTTGTCTGCTGCAAGCAATTGTGCGCCAAGGGTGCATGGCTGAAAGTTGAATGAGTATGGAGGAGAGTTGCCTAGCAAAGGATACACTGGAAATGGCACGAAGCCAAGAATTTGAGTATTTTTTGGAACAGTGTGCGCAACCTTAGTGCTGCCATGCTCAAGGCTGTTATAAGTTACTGTATCATTTCATTATAAACAGTGTGTGCAACCCTTAGATTAGTGCTGCCATGTTTAAGGCTGTATCACTTTAAAAACATTCCGCTAACTGCACATCAGCTCTGGTTGAGGCAAAGACATGGTTAGGGTAGTGGAGAAACTGTAACTAAAAACACCCTCTGTAAAACAATACAACTCCCCAAATCAGGCCACTGACACGGTCCAAGGAACGTGCTTCACACAACATGGACTGTGACCTGTCATGTTGAACAGTGACTGTGCACTTGACAGAAGCAAATGCGCTACGAATGCAAAGCAAGACAGGGCGTGTACTTACCATAGATGCCTGCTGGTATGGTGGCAAAGACAAAAGCCAGCAGAAAGTAGAACCCAAAGAGTGTCAGCTTAGGCGTCTTGCCCGAGTTGTGCAGGAAGAAGAGGAAGGCGAGGTAGGGGAAGAGCGAGGCCGCAAAGAACTGGGGTGCCAGGCTCTGCGTGCATGTAAAGGGCACAAGCTTACATTGGTGGTGCACTGGAAGCTGAGGAAGCTCCGAGTGTTGCAAAGAAACAATGGTACGTGGGGCAGGAGGGAGACCGCAATGAATTGAGGGGCCAGGCTCTCTGGGCACAGGTTACACGAACATCATCTATGATGATTCATCAAAAAACGAAACAAGGTTACGCTAACATCATTTATGATGATGCATCATGAATGACCAGGGGTCATGGACACATGATGTAGTCGCTTGCCTGGGCGCAGCATACTGACTAAGCCAAAGCGCAGCAAACTGGCTTTGCAGGGCAAGAGAGGCTGCAACAAACTGGCGGTCAGGCCGTTGCAGCTGAACCAGCAGGGAAGAGCTTCTTGGCAATACCTGGGCACTACAGAACTCCCTTAAAGGAGCTTGACACTTGATGGATGCCAGTTAGTGGGCGTGTTGCAAGCATACTTCATGATGTGCGATTGTAAGTGTGAATTAAGGGACAACCGTGAAATTGCCAGTGCACTGAAATGGCAGTATAAACAACACAGTGAAAGGTACAAGGGGTGTTCTGCTTAGATGCTTCCTATTCTGAAGCACAATGGGCGAGTCTGTCCGTGAACTTACATGCGCTGCACTTTTGCAAGTTCTCGTGTTGTTGAACAGGCTGTACAGCACGCATCTTTCAGTACGCAAATAATTGCACGGCATGTGCCATAGTCGCGCACACAATGCTGCTGCACATAGGGCGTGCTTTCATCACCCACAAACCTTCTTGCTTGCACTGGTCTGTCACCAGCTCACTCACCACCACATCCACGCTGGGCGCCCATGCTTGATCAAAGGGTAGTGCGCGCAGGCTTCTGCCTCTCTCTGACCTCAGCTTATGCCTTGTGTGTGTGCAAGGCGCACTCAACCCAGTTCCTTGTAGGCTTGTGCCACAGAGCGGCAGTGGTGGTTGCACTGATGGTAACGCTAAGCATGTGGGTGGCCTACAGGGCTGGAGGGAAGTTTGCTTTGCAGTGGTGGATAGCTGGGGTGCTCTAATGCTGAGCGCCATCTTGATGCGGATTTAAATATATAATACAACATAAATGGTATGAAAACCAAATTCCCCTTTTCCCTTGTTCCTCTAACGAGCTAAACGACTCGAGCACAGCTCTTCCAGCTGGCCATTTTATTTGTGAATGAAATGTATCGAACATTATAGCGTTCGTTTCAATCAAGCTTCCGGGCCCAAACGCAGCGGAAGGTTAGGAGCCACAAGTTTTGATACAACACAGTTGTGCCACAATGGTAGAAGGACACCAGTGTCACAGGTGACTGTGCTGCGTGGAGCAACAAGTATCATGTGTAGTGCATCAGCATCAGCGCGAGGCAAGATACTAGCACTTGCACGTGTCACATGCGACACCATCACAAGTTGCTTGTGTCCTAAGACGCAGAAGTTTAAGAATCAAGGTTGGCAATGGCTACAGGTCCTTGATTGCTCATTCATACAATGTTATGTCTGAGCGCCCTCCTGCTCCCGCACATCCTCCTCGCCACACACAAGATTTGCCATGTGAATCCCATTCCTTTGCGTGCCTTCTCCTTTCTCATACAGAGATGTAAGCAAACTAATGCTTGTAGCTTTGCAGTTAGACATTCATCCACTAAATGCACCCGATGGTTGCAACAAATCGTAACACTGTAGGTGCATGCGTGGTGCGATCAAGCACTCACTCACAAGAAATCCCTCTGCTCCTTCAATCTTGCAGATTCAGGTGTTAATTCGGGAATAAGAAGTATCTATGTTGAATGGAGTTGTTCGTGTGCTTGTTTTTACACTATGCTTTCATAGTCCTTACGTGCAAGCAGATTCAACTCCCTTGGTCAATGGATTTAGGTGGCCATTCTAACGCAATTCTTCTGATGTGCAGGGTTGCTGCAGCGCACAGAAAGCTCCTCCTGGGAAAGCGTTTCAAGGCACTTTCCCCCAATGGTCGATTTACGCAGGGTGCGCAGGTGAATGTGCGGGCAGGGTTAAGTACTTGTAAAGCACTGGTTATAGCTCAGGTTAACTTAGTATGGAGCCAACCAACACGCATTATCTATGATCCAAAAGGCTTGGGCACCTTCAAGTGAAAAGATGCGTAAAACTTTTACCTAAGTAATAGCCTTTACCTCCAAGGAGGCGCATAGCCTGGACTCACCATGAATGTTACTTATCCTTTGATGAAATTGCTTGTCAAAGTCAATTTTTGGACCTGTTAGATTGCCTCTTGAGAGGCGCACTTGCTCACTCGTGCCGCCACTCCTACCTCACACGCGCACTCTGCTTGTCTGCTGAGGCCTCAGCATTCGCCACATTTTAGTGGGTTTTACTATGGTCCCCACTGAGACAGTGCCTTATAACGCTCCAATTATAGGACTAACCTTAGAAAGCGCGTGCCACAGGCTTTAGGTGACAAAGCCCTTATACTACTTGCATTCATCGGCTGACTAAAGTCTTGAGTAAAGGCACGTTGTGGCATTGTTCAGTCCTGCATGAACAGAGTATCTGGGTCACAGCGTAGCTTCCTATGACAAAGAACCTAAGCAAACGGGTACATTTATATATCAAGGCATTGTGTACTGCATTTGGTAATGACCATGGGGTACGCAACCGTCAAGAACTCCAGTGGGGCTGGCTCCATAAGCTCACATTGGGGATACGTCACAAGATGCAACTCCTATGTCACATATGACATGTCACATATGACATGTCACATATGACATATTACATTTGACATATTGCATATGACATGTTACATATGACATGTCACATGTGATATGCACTACTCAGATGTACATGGGCGCAAACGTGGCTATACTCTGTGCAAGCCTGTTGATACTCCTTTGCCTACACAGGCCGTGGATGGTAAGACCCTCTCCCGCATTGAAGTTATTGGCAAGAGTAAGTCCATGGACGCTGTTTCATTGTTTACGGTACTGTAGTGTCTGATTAATGCCTTATTCACTCTTATTCCTGGTAATAAATGCTTTCTTACGCTTAATTTGTAGTGGGATAGTTTATGTTACTGCTTCAGCACACACAGCTCTCTACAAAACTCTCATGTGAGCTCATAAGGTGAAAGTGGCTGTTAGATCACATTGCAGTTGTTCCATGATTGCTCATCTTGCCAATAGCTCACAGGAGAGCTCATCATAGTAGTTCACCAACCATTGTAATCCCTTTTGTCTCCATAGATTTGTACTGTAGCTCTCTTTATTGCACCTCTTTATAATGGATCCATGGTAGGGCTACAGTCCATATTATGGTGACCTGAAGCCAGAGGACTTATTTGTTGCCATCCAGTCTTGATCAAATTGAATTTATTTCCTATGACCTAATAATGGTTGGCGTGATGAAAATTGTTAATGGAAAGCAAAAAGAACACATACAGCAGAGTGTGACCAATAGTCTGATTGCAGATTACAAGCTCTATGCATCATTGCAATATTATTAGGTCCATGCATCATTGCAATAAGTTAGAGTCCAAATGCAGGGGTCTCTTTAGAGGCAAAAAGCCAGTCTTAACTTAAACAAACACAAGTATTGCTTCTTTTTTTCCTCTTTGTACCTACAACTCATGCCTGCCTCACTTTGCTTGTTGCTTAGCTTATCCCCTCTCTCTCCTCTTGCTCTCTTCCCCTCGCAATGTGCCAGTCTTCTGTGTGCTTGTTTAAGGTTCTAGGACATTTGCAAGTTGTCGTTCTCCTGTTGAAGCACTTTCAGGCAAGTTGCATATTATGACAAAAAATACCTTTGCTGCAATTGTTGTGCCTGAATGCAGATCTCTTTTATTTCTTTGCTGGCGGCGCCTCTCCCATTCTGCCGCTGGGGCTTGCCATCGTGCCCCAAACATCTGAGCAGCCAGGGTTGCGTAAGCAGCCCGTTGCCACTCTCCACCCCCCACTGAGCACCGCCAAGCCTCCGAGCAGCTTGGGTCAACTCAGCACACAATTGCAGCAGCAGCAGCAGCATATAGGAGGCAGCCCCGCAAAGGCCAGCCGTGCAGCAGCAAGCTCAATTGCCATGGCAGCAGCAGGGATGGATGCTGGAGCTGACACACATGCAGCAGGTGGTGTTGAGGAGGCCAGTGAGGGCTCCTCAGCAGAGGAAGAGGATCTGGCAGTAGCCACGCCAGCAGCAGCAGCAGCAGCAGCAGCGGCAGCGGCAGCTGATGATAGCTGTGGGGTTGCAGCAGCCGCTGGTGCTAGGGGCGTGGAGGATGACACGGATGCGGTCGTGGTCAGGATACACTTTGGGATGAGTGGGGCTTTCAGGGTCAGCACATCTCTGCCAGAGCCTGCTCCCACACCCACCACACGCCTGTCACTTACAAACCAGTGTGTCACTGCACATGTATACGTGTGTGTGTGTGTGTGTGTGTGTGTGTGTGTGTGTGTGTCCTCGGGCCTACTGCAGAAGCTCAAAGCTGAGCAGCTGTGTTTTGTCGCTGGCCTACTTGCAACATGATCCTGAATGAGCCCTGAGCAGAAACTCAGCGCATTCAATGCAATTGCCGTGGAGATGGGGCTGCGTTTTTGCCCTGCCAATGAGAAGTGTACTAGTATAGTCTAGCGCATTCAACGACTGGGTTTGCGTGACAACTCCACAAACTCTGCTGTCACCTGCAGCGAGTTCGGTTTGGCGGCCATGCTCAGTGCTATGACTGTGGAGATGGGGGGCGTGGCGCTCTTCAAGGAGTGGGAGGCCAAGCTGGGGCCGGACCCGCTGCGTGAAGATGCTGATCCTGAGGTGGGTTACTGTTACGTGCATCCTGTTAAGTTGCCTTTGCAGCAAAATTTGGCTTGGCGGCCATGCTCTGTGCTATGACTGTGTAGATGGGGGGGGAGGGGGCGCTGTGCAAAGGTGTGGGAAGCTGAATTTGGGCCGGACCCATTGCGTGAAGATGCTGATCCTGAGTTGGGTTACTGTTACATGCATCCTGTTAAGTTGCCTTTGCAGCAAAATTTGGCTTGGCGGCTATGCTCTGTGCTATGACTGTGGAGATGGGGGGGGGGCAGGGTGCTGTGCAAAGGTGTGGGAAGCTAAGTTTGGGCCGGACCCGCTGCGTGAAGATGCTGATCCTGAGTTGGGTTTGTGAGGCACGGGGAAAGCCCTCCGAGTTGCTGATACATACAAGTGTGAAGGTGAGTGTGAAGTGTGGTACAGGCCTGTACGATGCTGAGGTGAGTTTTGATGCACTTCGGCGACATCTTATTGGAAACGTTGCTGTTATTGCCACTAGAGTGGAAGCCTGCATGAGCAAGTGGTGCAGGCCTGTAAAATGAGGGGTACCTCTGGCGTGTTCCCCTGATATGCGGTAACATGTGGCATCCAGCTCTTTGATTTGACATAGCTGCCTTTTTGCTGCAATCTGCAGTGAGTTTGAGGTAACCCACTGCATTCCATCTTTCGGGGGACTAGCCGATATCTGGTCTAATGTGTTAAGGTGCAGATTTCAGAGGCTGCGATTTTGCTGGCCAACCCCAAAGCTCATTCAAGTGTGTGCTGAAATTGAAGGTACGTCAAGCCTGTTGGAGTTAGTGCCCCACCTGCAGCAGCAGCTTGCAAGCACGCAGGACCTTGTTTAAGGCATACGTCAGCAACACAGCATATTCAGTCTAAACGGACAGCCTTCCAGGTGTGAGGGTGGGAGGCAGGTAGACTACCTGCCAAAAGATGACTCCCAAGAGTGTCCCCCTAAGTTAGGTGACCTGTAGGCCTCAGAGCAAAATTTATGCCAAGCACATCCCAGGGGGTTAGGGGGCCAGGGATGGAGGTCGAGGGGGTTGATGGGACTCAGCAAGGCAATTGGGGAGTCAACATCATTGACCAAGCAGGGCACTATCTTAAAAGGTGATGGAGCTTGACAGCAGCCCACAAGATGAGGATCAGTGGCATTTTTCTGTTTAAATTTTGTGAGACGTACGTTCAGAAGCTCTGGCGTGCATTGCATACCTTCCCACACAGTCAGTCTGTGAAACTTCTGTATGACATGCGTGCAGATACTCTTGTGTGCATTATGTACCTGCCTGCTGAGTTGATCTGTGTAAAAGTTTTGTGTGACGTGCGTGCAGAAGCTCTGGTGTGCACTGCAAACCTGCCTTTAGAGTCAATCTGTCTGACACTCCTGTGTGATGTGAGCTCAGAAATCCTGGCTTGCGTCACGGACTGCCTACAGAGTCAATTGGTGTTAAATCTTTGTGTGACGTGCGTGCAGAAACTTTGGCGTGCGTCATGGACTGCCTGCCGAGTCAATCTGTGTAAGATCCTTGTGTGATATGCGTGCAGAAACTCTGGCGTGCACTGCGTACCTGCCGCAAGCCCATAGGACTAGCGCTCATGACCCAAGAGATGATTGCTGGGCTGGGCAACATCTACCGTGCTGAGGTGTTGTTCAAGGTGCGCACTCTTGCAGCATGTTTGTGTGCATGATGAAGTTCATAAACCAGGGGGTAATTGCTGGGCAACATCTTTCGTGCTAAGGTGGTGTTCCAGGTGCGCACCTGAGCAGTGTGTCAAAGTGCATCAGCATGTATCCGTGTGCATCGACAATGCCTCTTGCGTTGACGCGCTATTCAAGGTGCGCAACCTTGCAAACATGCCCTTGTGCATCAGCCTGCATCAGCAGCGCGTACTGCGCTGATCTGCTCATCACAGCCAGGGTCAGCCATGTGTGTGTGTGTGTGTGTGTGTGTGTGTGTGTGTGTGTGTGTGTGTGCGCGTGTGCGTGCGCGCGTGCGTGAGCCGTACGTCTTGGCTTGTCTAGTACTTAGATCAAAGCATACAACTGGCCTTCAGTCCTCAATAAGGTAAAGGAGTGTTCCATACATATGTGCGTACAATATATGTGAGAATGGCCCAGTTGGATGTCCCGGGTGTGTAAGTCATAAGCCCCTGATTCATATGCAGGAAGTTATACAGATTCAAATGCTGGACTAAGCAGCATCTACAGCACCAGAGTCCTGTACAGTGTTTGCTGATAACTTGCGTGGAACCGTTGCCTTGTATCATGCTTGAACTCTTTGCAGGTAGCTACAGAGTGGAAATATCAATTTTAATAATAGCCGCTATACCACTGCTCTAATTGACAGAACTATGGTACACTGCTGGTTGCCTCAATACACACAGGCTGGCAAGCTATTTGGACAGCTTGCATGGATGCGTGTTTGCACTGTTTTTGGTGCTGTCTGGTCCTTTGGCTGGTTGCTGCAGCGTGTCCTCAGTTCCGCCTTGCACCAAACACACTCACATAGTGAAAACACTCTCTTTGAGCCAAACGCAAACCTCCAAACACACTCTCTTTGATCCAATAGCAAACTTCCAGATCAACCAGGACACCTTCTCTATGCGCCACCCTCTGACCCTAAATCCATCCAATGAAATTGTATAGGCTGGCTACGCCACAAGCAGCCTGTGCGCACAGTGACGTGCGCTGCCTACGATGCACTAGCACCATCATTCTACTCAAATCACTCATTTTACCCTGTACAGGCAGGCGTCCACCCTGAGCAGCTTGCGCACATAGTGACACACTCTTTCTAATCTTCCATGCGCCACCGTCCAACCGTGAGATCACTCATGTTACCTGTAAAGGCGGGCGTCCACCTGGAGCAGCTTGTGCACACTGTTTGTGGGTTCCTATGAACCACCCTCTTACCCCGCAAATCATTCATGTTACTTGTACAGACCGGCGTCCACCCTAAACAACCTGATGTGTGCTGCCTTTGATGCCCTGTGCACCACCATGTAACCTACAAGAAACTTCATACCCCTCCGTAGGCTGGCGTCCACCCTGAGCAGCCTGCACGCACAGTGATGCGCTGCTACTAAATCTCTGCATACCAACCCTCACCTCCAAAAGTTTCCATGATACCTGCATAGGCGGGCGTCCACCCTGAGCAGCCTGCACGCACAGTGACACGCGCGGCTTTTGATGCGCTGTGGCACCACTCTGTGGTGCTGCTGCAGCGCGGCTTTACTACCGGCAGCATTGTCACTGTCGACCCTGAGGAGGCACGGGTCCTGGGGAAGCCATGGACGCGCAGGTGAGCGCCATCAACAGGGGTTGTTAAGAGGAGTTGCATATGGTTGCAACATTGTCACAGTTGTGAACAGTTGTGGACCGTAGTGGACTTTGCTGACCACCATTGTCACTGTCGACCCTGAGGAGGCATGGGTCCTGGGGAAGCCATGGACGCGCAGGTGAGTGCCATCTGTGGGATTTGATGTAAAAAGACGCGTCTTGTTTTGTCTGATGCCAAGTTGTCTATTGCAGGAGGGTAAGATCCCTGACAATTGAAGACAGGCAATGCATGCGGTTGTCATTGCTTGTGAACCAAAGTGGGCATTGCCGGCCACCATTGTCACTGTCAACCCCATGAGGCACGGGTCCTGGGGAAGTCATGAACGCGCAGGTGAGCACTATCAGTGGGAGTTGAAGACCGGCAATGCATGTGCATGTGATCATTGGTTGACCAGAGAGAGTGGACAATAAGGACCACCATTGTCACTGTTCATCCCGACAAGGCATGGGTTCCGAATAAGTCAGAACGCGCAGGTGAGCGCCATCAATGGGGGTTGTTAACGGGAGATGCATGTGGCCAAACAGTTGTAGACCCGGGTGGGCTGGCCATGGATAACCAGGTGAGTGTTATTAATGTCAGCAGGGTAGTTGATTGTTTCTGAGCAGTGGTAGTTCGGCTTGCATAGCTGGTTAATGTTCAAATTGGCACAAGCCGGCACTAATTGAAGGTTCTTGAGCTGTTATACTAAGCACATTTTAAAGCTGAAATACAAGACTGCTTGGGCAGCACTATCTAAAGCATGTTAAGCTGATGACTCTGTTGAACTTAAAGTTGAGATAAGGCAAGGAGTTCGGGCCAGACATTGACACTTGGGCATTCGAAAGTTTGCACCGTGGGGCTGGTGAATACGTACAGAAGTACAATGCTGTTAATTTGAGGGAGGGCCTAAACAATGAAAGTTTGAAGTCAAAGTGCTACATGTTACATCTAACTTTGTTGAGCTAATTACTCTGCATTGAACTCGATCAAAGCCTTGCTGACCCAAATGCTCTCCCTTGAGGCCCCATATGAGAGGAAATCTTCCCCCAGCAGCATGCTGACGCTCTCAGCTGCTGGCCAGGCCAAACAGCTGTCCAGGAAGTGTAGCATTGGGGCTGCTCCAACTCCTCCAGTCTTTGCGCCCATCTCACGCTGTCAACATCAGAGCAAGCACTAGGAGCCCTGAGGCTCCACACTAGTACGTATCCATTGCTCAAAAAAAAACACAACACACACACACACAGCACCTGCATCTAGGCCCTCCTTGAGATGTGCCTGCCAAAGGGCAACACAAAGCACTCACTGACAGGAGCACCTGCCAGCTCGAGATCTCCAGATCAAGTATGATGAAGTGCCCTGCACGTTCAGAAGTTGGCAGGGGAGGCCCAACGGTTTTACAGCACACAAAGTCAGCCTGACTCCCCGGCTAAGGCCTCCTCCTCGTACCTATAATGCACCATAGTGACCCACAACTGCAACCACGCAACTCCTCACACTTCAAGCTGGGAAGGAGTGGCTTATCAGTACATAGCCCCTTCCACACTTCAGTTGGACCTGACCTATAATTACATGTGCAACCAGTGCCTAATTGGAGGGCGCAAAGGTGCCGTGCGCACATTATCTATGGGCATGCCCCGCCAGCCCTCTGCTGTGTTTACTTTATAACAAGCTTAAGCTTGCATAACTGTACCTGCCTACAATGGCAGCATAGCTGGAGCGGAAGACGCCTGCAACCAAAAACCATTCAAACAGGAAGAAAGGCATAAAAGGCTACTTCATCATAATCAACCTTCTCCTGTAGGTACATCTACAACCAGCGTCAGTGTGGAAGGTGCAAAGGCACTGTGCGTACTTGGGACATGGCTGCGAGGACGGTCTACTGCTGCGAGAGGTGCCAGCCACTGCTCTTGGTACGTCTTGAAGCCTTTTTTGCCTGTCAAGCTGCTATTGTTTACAGTGTATAAGAAGTCACCCTCATGCATTGCCGTTTACAAGAAGCTAGCGAAGAGAGGGAATAACTCATATTTTCATAAATGACATGTACAAATGCAGCATGCAAGGTGGGCGTGGCTGTAGTCTATAATTTGATATTGCGCGGTGTAAAGATTCAAACGCTGCCCTGCCTGGAGGTATCCTCTCTCTCTCTCTCTTTACCCCTCTCCTCTTTCTATACATATATATCTCTCTCTCTATATATATATTTATATGTATGTACGTTTCTAGCTACCTATATCTAAGTATGAGTACATGTACATATACACATCTCTCTCTCTCTCTCTCTCTCTCTCTCTCTCTCTCTCTCTCTCTCTGTTTGTGTGTAATTGACCTCAACCCCTTGAAAAGCTGGAGCAAGGACACTGCCCCCTTTGTTCCCCAACCTCAACACGGTCTGGTGGTTTTACAACATAAGGGCACCTAAAGGTGTACACTGTACAGACAACTGCTGCGTATTGCTTGGGTGATGGTGCATGCACCAACATTACAGCCCCAGATGATAAGCCTCAGACCTTGGGTCTTGATAGGCTGCAGCAGTGCTTTTGTGCATAACCTTCTTTGACTTGTTGAGCTGCAGGGACTAAGGTCGAGCCTACTTCTGCAGCTGATGGGCCACAATATGAGTTGTGCTAAGGCTTGCAGAATTTTATGTGCCATGAGGAAGATGCGTTTGCCTCTACTGTATATTAGGTATGTATCATATAACTTATCTATAACAGTATTACTGTACGTGAACAGGTTGCTGAGAAACGGGACCCGCTTGTACAGCTGTTCACACACAGTTCTAAGTCAAGCTGTGAATTGAGTGCAGCATTAAGGTCAAGGTTGCACTGCTGTACCTGCCTACAAGGTCAAGTTAGCTGGAGCGGAATACGCCTCCAACCAAACACCAGAAAACCAAGAAGGACAAAGGCAAGAAAGAATGCCTGGACAGAGTAGAGTTCTCAGCATCATCTTGTTGTAGCGATTCCTCATAGCTCTGAGTCTCCAGTGCTGTCACTGTGTCCATGACACTGGCTGTTAGGATGCTGAGGTCGTCCCTGAGGGTGCTGCTGGCGATGTGTCGACACCAATAAAGCGGAGTTCAAAGGGAACAAGGGCAGAGGGGGGCTTCACCACGCCCCTCCCAAAGCGTGCTGCTACTACTGGTGATGCAAGCACCAGCAAAGGTGCGTGCGTGCATGCGCCTATGTGTGTATGTGAGTGTGTGTGTGTGTGTGTGTGTGTGTGTGTGTGTGTGTGTGTG
>QAXF01005911.1:43822-55931 GCA_004335645.1 Dunaliella sp. WIN1
CACACACACACACACACACACAGGCTGAGCCAGATGGGGCTGCCTGCTACGGGCAAAAAGGCTGAGCTGGCGAAGCGTCTGACTGAGGCCCTGCTGCAGCAGGAGCAGCAAGGGGGTGCAGCCCAGCCCGCTGCTCCCCAGCCACCACCGCTGCAGCAGCAGGGGGAGCCTGATTTCTTAGAGGATGACTACCTTTCAAAGTAAGTTACTGTGCACCACTTAGTATCCTAGTGTACGTGTCAGCAACCGAGGTGTGGAACGGGGCAGCATTGTGGTCATCGACAAAAAGCCCAGGTTTGTTGTATGCATGCTAATTTCAGGATAGGGGGTGTATGAGTCTGAGAGTGCCATGAAGCAGCGAGGTGAAGGCCAATGGGCGCCTGTCTCCCCTCAATGCAGCATCAGCAGCTGTGAGTAGCAACAGCAGCAGCAGGAACCGCAGGAGCAGCAGGGAGCAGGTTGAGCTAGCGCCTTGACTGGCTTCCTGGCAGGGTCAGGTCATATGTCATTACAACATGCTCAGTATCGGTGGTGGATGCACGCTCAACTTTGGTGATGGATACCCATTTGGTCATCTGTGCAAGCCACATGCAGCTTCGGTAAAAGACGTCATGCTCAGAATAGGTCTTGTATGCAAGTCATGTGCAGTTTTGGTAATGGACGGAAGTCACCACGAGAGGGTGGTTGGAGCTGCAGGTCTGCAGCCAGCCTCTCGGTTAGTCTAAGCCTTCCAATAACACACGTGCCTCATATGCGCCTCTCACGACTTCATCCTCCAATTATCCGCATGCCTGACACAGCCTGTCCGTTCCAGCCCTCCGTATCGCCGGTACGCTGAACATTGCATGTCACAGCTTGAGCGTGAAATCCCATTATACGCCTCGCATTCCAAGTTTTGTGTCCTTTGCTTACACATACACACATGCTGCGAGCCAGGGGCTGGTGTTTCCAGCAGGCAGGGAACTAGCCACAGGGGGTGTGGCTTCTTGCCCCACATGACTGAACTTCTCATAATATAAACTGTTATATGTAACTTCATGACCCCACATAACATAAATATGAGGAGCGGCTATCTTCCCAGGCGCCAAAGGCAAATTCAATTACTTGCTAGATATGGAAATTGTCTCACACTTCCACTTGTGAAAAGGTTGCCTGGAGCCATGACATGACAAGATTTGTGTATATTCCATGCTCTGCATGGGTGGCTTTTTGACCCGTGCGCTGCGCTGCTCAACAGCCCCTGGGATGAAACACCACCCTACATGAAACCAAGCCTCTGCACTCCCCTTCTCAGTCATACTGCTGTATTGGCTGGGGCACTAACCAGGGTCAAGTGCAGATGCAACAAGCTAAGTACTCCTCGAGTTTACTTCCACAGGCCTGTCCCTGTGGACCATGCTGCCCTGTGAGGTGAGATAGCAGCAGTGCCCAGTGTTGAGTGTTGAACAGACAGGCTCAGCTACAATTTTCCCTCTATGTATGCCACAGGCCTGTGGATGCTGCTGCGTTGCGGGATGAGCTGTCGGCGATGCCCACTGAAGAGCTGACTCGCATGCTGGATGAGATGGGAGAAAACGCGCAGGTATGTTGCGTGCACACCTTCTTGAGTTCAAACTGTTCTGTAAGCCCACGTGATATAGCTGCTCATCTGACGCGCGGACAATGGAATGGAGAAAAAGTTGTAAAAAAGCTGCGGAGACTCCAGATTTTTTGAATGAAATGTGCACAACAAAGATGGCAGTACTTGAAAGTAGCTGCAGTGCAAGTGCACGATGACCTGCGCAGTAAGCAAGTATGGCTTAAATGAATTCCCCGCTCTGACTGCTTGCATTGCGTGTGCAACGACAAGTGAAAAGCTGCTGAGCCTCTGTGCCTGTATGCAGCAAACAGCATGCGCCCATAATTGATGTGCAGGGGGATCGAGAGGAGTTGATAGAGCACTTGGCCCTGGCTGTTGAGGGAGACATGCTGAGGTGAGAGGGACTGATGGGTCTGACAGGAACATAGGCGGCTAAGGACTAGTTATTCATTGACACCGTCCTGAGAAAGGCAATAGTGTCTCCTGTCCTTTGTAGCAATGTCATTGCTCTCAGTAGCACTTGATAGTGGGCCTACCTTCGGACATAACCCTGAGGTTTGCTGATATGTACTTGTGCTCAGTCATTAAGCACCCTCAGATATTGTCATCGCACTTGATTGCATGGTGGTCTGTCCATTGCAATGTTGGGTCTATCCTGAGAGCCATAAGCTCTCAAATCAGTTGACAAGTACTTGTGCACAGTCGTCGAGCACCCCTCAAATATTGTCATTGCACTTGATTGCATGGTGGTCTGTCCATTGCAATGTTGGGTCTATCCTGAGAGCCACAAGCTCTCAAATCAGTTGACAAGTACCTGTGCACAGTCGTCGAGCACCCCTCAGATATTGTCATTGCATTTGATTGCATGGTGGTCTGTTCATTGCAATGTTGGGTCTATCCTGAGAGCCACAAGCTCTCAAATCAGTCGACAAGTACTTGTGCACAGTCGTCAAGCACCCTGAGGTACTGTAACAGCACTTGACTGCAACAAGAAGTCTCAAGCGCAATTGCAATGGAACTTCCACGGTACCTAGGGTGTTGGGCCCATGGCTTTTGGTTGCTTCATCAAGTTTCTCAAACTTTGATAGTTATCAAGTCCTCTGTGCTGTCATGAGTAAGCGCTCAGCTCTCACTGGTAGCAAGGGCCAAAGCAGGAAGAGCACCACTAAGCACTGTTGCCTGAGTAGGCACTGCTTTATACGTGCAATTGTTTGTTTGAAAGAACTTGATACGTAATAAGGATTACCGCGTAAAGCTGCTATATCTTCCCTTCCAGCTTCCAATAGGTCGCCCCCCTCAACCTTAATATAAGCATGGCTCTCCAACACAGAGCCCGCAATAAGGAACCAGAGGAGTGCGAGCTGCACCATTGAGTAGTATGGGAGCGGAGCCGCACCAACGATCAGGAGTAAAAGCCGCACCAGAAGCTTGCGAAGGAAAGGGAGCAGTACCTTCAAAACAACAGCCATGCTCCATGATGCGGCAGTTATTTGTGTGAGAACAGGCACTGAATCACCGAGAGACATAGATGCGTCACCGAAGTAAATTTGACTTTGGAGGACAGCGACAAAGACAGCTGTGGGTGACAAAACTTGCAACAATGCTGCTCAAAGCCAGAATTTTGTGGCACATGGCACAGTGGTAAAAGCAAACAGACATGCATTCCCCCCCCATCACGCACCCATCACTCCAGCCACAGTTTTGTGTGCGCCTTAACACGCCTGTGTGCACTGCAGAGAGCAGCGGGAGGGGTTCCAGCCTAAGCCAGGAGCTGTGGCAGGTCAGGTCACAACACCAGCCTCTCAAGTCTTCACGTGCGCATTGACATGCCTGTATGCATCGCAGGGAGCAGCAGGAAGGGTTCCAGCCTGAGCCAGGAGCTGCAGTCCCAGGTCAAACCATGGCATCGGCCTCTCAAGGCAGAAGTCTGACGGATCAGGACAAAGCGCTGCTGCTGCAAGCCAGGGTGCTTGCCGCTGCCGAGGAGACGCCTTTCATAGCTCGCCCCGCATTATACGCGGTAGGCTCGATGCAGGACAGCAACATTGCAGCATCAAGGTGTCATAGAGGTTTGGAGAGACCTGCAGCATGGCAGACTTATAACACATGCGTTGCAAAGCCTATGCAATAAACATTCGTTGCACAGCACGCCAGAACGCCATGCAGCATACTCCCACAAGTACCCAGTCAGCAATTCATGGTGCAGACATTTCAATTCATTAACGGTATGAGCTCCCTTGTGGCCTGCCTTGCCCTTCCATGACGCCATGGATGATTTGCCCAGCATTGCGCATGGCTGGGTATGCTTGTGTGTACTGAGCAGGCAAACAGCAACTTTGTGGCGCATAGTGCAAATCTTGTTAACCCTGACATAGATCGCCAATGTTCAATGACGCTCGTCATGGCTCGCACAGCACTGTGCTCACTTTGCCTTACCTGAGATGTGTGGATACAGCGCTAAGCTTGTCTCAACCCCCTATGCATGCACACACACACACACACACACACACACACACACACACACGCTCACACACGCACACAGGAGCTCAAGGAAGCCCATGAAGAGCGCGGTTTGCCCCGTCCTGCTTATGGATCTCGCAATATACTTGCACAGCAGTTGGCGGATATTCGAGCAGAAGCTGCACTGGAAGAGGAGTTGAATCAGGCTGCTACTGACCCACAGGTAGGCATGTGTGTGTGTGTGTGTGTGTGTGTGTGTGTGTGTGTGTGTGTTGGATCTGCAGTATAGGCCAGGACCATTATCTCACTAGCACTCCAGGATTCCCTTTGCTACTGCTGAGTTTTGGCATCCATGACCTTGCTGGTGGGAGGGATGTCCTTGCAAGTGTCGTGCAGAGGCGAACCAGCATGGAGCAGCGGCGGCTTGGTTCATGGGAGGCCTGAGGGTAGTGTCCACAAATGCATCTATGGTGGTCTAAGCAGGGTTGGGTTATACGCCAGCTTGGGAGGTGGCGGACGTATCGAAAGTTGGAAAGATACGACAATATTAGTGCAAAATAGTGCAAATTTTGAAATATTTTACATTATGTACAAATGTCTTTATGTAAATACGTCACGTATTACCCAACCCTGGGAAGTAATCACCTCCTGGAATCCAAGCATTAGCATAGGCAATAGCGTTATCTGCAACTCCACATGTTCGTAAATTCGCACCTGTGTTCGTAAATTCTTGTTTGTTATTTTGTGCTCGTAATTTTTCTCTCCCTGCTTTCAAGTGGGATTTACCTCTCGTTGAGCTGCTCACGGTGTCACTGTTCACACTGTCACTCTTCCCATTGCCACCGTCCTCAACGCCACTGTGCAAACTACAAATTGTGTGAAACACGTAGTTTTAGTTTTCAATATGCTCAATTGTTGCAAGCCAATGTTGTCGATCACAATGCCACCATGTCCATGCCCATAGGTCATGGAGGCCTTACTCCAGGAGGCTGACCAACTTGCAGCTGAAGCTGAGTTTGGCGAGGATGCTCAGTCTTCTGCGGAAGAGAGCCACGTGGAGGAGCTGGGGGAGCGGCCAGCCACTGGCCTCAACAACTCAGGTGTGCAGCATACACTGAAGTACTCGTGTACGCAGCGTATACTTATTAATTCAGGTGTGCAACGTACATTAAACAACTCAGGTGTGCAGCTTATACTGAACAACCCAGGTGCGCAGCGTACACTGAACAACTCAGGTGTGCAACGTATATTAAACAACTCAGGTGTGCAGCGCATACTGATCAACTCAGGTGCACCGTGTACTGAACAACTCAGGTGTGCAGCGTATACTGGATAACTCAAGCCCTGGTGGCCGGTGATGCCAAGCCTGTTTACACCTTCTGTTCTCTGAAATGTGATATTGGATAGCGGTGACAATTTAGGTGTGCGCCATGCACACAACAAGCAAAGCCCAGGTAGTCAGTGCTTTCAGTCAAATCGTACTTAGAGATGTGACGTGAACACATCAGTTGTAGACATAAGCAGGTAAATTAGGAACTGGCAGCAGGCAGGCAGCCAGTGGGTGCAGACATGTTGGCGGCAGAGCAACGAAAAAGAAAGCAGATAGCTGAGGACCCACCCACAATGTGGATGTGCACCATGCCATGTCACCCTGACCACCCTGAACAGCACCGTGGCCCTGACCATGACTGTAACCCTATCACCCTGACCAATTTTGGACTGCATTACGACCCTGACCATGACTGTAACCCTGATCACCACCGTGATCCTGATCACCCTGACAACCCTGAACAGCACCGTGGCCCTGACCATGATCGCAACCCTAATCACCCTGACAACCCTTATCAACACCGTGACCCTGACCCTGACCATAACCCTGATCTCCCTGGCCACCCTGATCAGCTCCGCGGCCCTGACCATGACTGTAACCCTGATCAGCACCGTGGCCCTGACCAATACATAACGCTGATCAGCATCGTAGTTCTAAACCTTGAACCCTGTCCTTCACCAGAACCCCAGTAGTGAGCATCATCTTAAACCCTCCTTGAGCACAACCTCAGCAAGGTGAGTACCAGTAGCGCTCTCTCTGTTTAGTGGAGTCCGGTGCCCGCCTTCTTTTGGCGCCCACCTGCTTCTGGTGCCCATGCGCTGTACAGGCATATTGCTCACGGAGGAGAACGCCGACCCCAACGTCATCAGCACCTTACAAGCCTATGAGATCCGCAAGTTGAGGGTAAGCCCATCATGTGTGCACCGCTGATTGTGTGTTGTGATTGTGTGTGTGTGTGTGTGTGTGTGTGTGTGTGCGCGCGCGCGCGTGCGTGCATGCGTGTGTGCGTGCGTGCTCTCATATGTTCATGCACGCAAGTGTGCTCATGTAAGTGAGATACTAATTTTTGCCTGCAAGGCCAAGCCTATACCAGCTGCTGTCTCTATAGACATTTTCAGTTGTGTGGCCCTTTTCAACGATGCACCACCTTTCACGCAGTAACGTATATGTTCCCTAATTGCGCTTCAGGTATCTGAGCTCCGCACAGCGCTGGGTGCAGTCGGTTTGTCCATGGAGGGCAACAAGTACGACATGATCGAGCGCCTGACGTCCTACAACATGGTGAGCTCTGAGCACTGCCCTTTGGTGCATGTATGACTCTGGAGCCCTTGTCAATTATAATAACAGCTCTCAATTCAGTACTCCGAGGAGGCCTTGTAGCTGATTCTGCTGGGTGTCCTCGTTACTTGTACGGTTGTGTTGTGTGTGTGTGTGTGTGTGTGTGTGTGTGTGTGTGTGTGTCCTCATGGCCAAGTAGTTTTGATGTAGCCTAACACACACCCACTGTGCATGTAACTGTGACATTGGCCATGCACAGGAGGCTGCTGCGGGTAAAGAAGGAGGAACTCTCCCAATTCAGCAGTTTGAGGCCATGGATGTGCGCCAGCTGCGTGCCGAGCTGCAGCAGCGTGGGCTGGAGGTCACAGGTTCCAGGACTGCTTTGATCGAGCGGCTATTGGACCAGATGAGGCGTGAGGTATGTCCTGTGTAGCTTGCTATTGTGTGGGGCTTGCTGTTGTGTAGCTCATGAGGTATGTTCCATGTGCCAAGCTGCAGCAGCGTGGGCTGGAGGCAGCAGGTTTAAAGACTGCCATGATTGAGCGGCTTTTGGACTAGTTGAGGCATGAGGTATGCTCTATGTAGCTTGCTATTGTGTGGGGCTTGCTGTTGTGTAGCTCACGAGGTTTGTTACATGTGACTTACTGGTGTGCATGCGCACTCAGCTTACATGCTGCCTTGATTGAGCGACTGGTTTGCCAGCCAAAGCGTGATGGTTGTTTAGTGTGGCTTGCTATCGTGAGGCTCACTGTTGCATGGGCATGTGTGCTGAAAGCTTCCTTGATTGAGCGGCTGTAGAACCAGCTTATGCATGAGGTATGTTCATGTATGCTCAACGTGGCTTACTTCGTGCGGCTTACTTTTGTGTGGCTGCTCTTGAACCAGCAGAGGCGTGAGGTATGTCCATGTATGCTCAACGAGGCTAACTATCGTGTGGCTTGCTGATGTGTGGCTTATGAGGTTAGCGTCACGTGGCTCGCTGATGTGCGTGTGCATCTATGTCTGAAGCTGCCTTGATTGAGCGATCGATGGACCAGCTGTCGCTTGAGGTGTGTGCATCATAGCTTGCTGATGTGTGTGTTGGGCGCTAGATTTAGAAGTTGGTCATGTGTATGGGCCGACATATTATGCTTGGTGTTGCAGCCGCAGGGTGCCGAGCAGAAGGCAGAGACGGAGTGTGTATGGGCCAACATCTTATCCCTGGTGTTGCAATCGCAGGGTGCCAAGCAGAAGGCAGAGACGGTAGAGGAGGAGACACCCTCTGTGTACCAGCTGGGCCCTCTGACTGCGGAGGGGCGGCTGATACAGGAAGACCCACAAATGACGCTTACAGGTGCGTGCATGTGTGCGTACGTGTGTGAGAGTGCACAAAAAAATAGTTCAATTAAGACACCCACCCGCCGTTCTTGCAGTCCTCCTGGGGGCTCCTGGAGGGTCGCTCGTTGATCTGGGCGCCTTCTGCAGACAAGTACTACTTCAGTTAAGACACCCACCCACCGTTCTTGCAGTCCTCCTGGGGGCTCCTGGAGGGTCGCTCGTTGATCTGGGTGCCTTCTGCAGACAAGTACTACTCTTCATTTAAGACACCCACCCACCGTTCTTGCAGTCCTCCTGGGGGCTCCTGGAGGGTCGCTCGTTGAGCTGGGTGCCTCCGTAAGCATGGCGAGATGCACCGTGGACTGCATGTACACCCGATGGCCCGCACCGGCTTTCAGCGCCAACAGCGCAGGTATGAGCTGACGCGCTTATAGATTGAAAGGCGTTGACTGAGACTTGATTTAGTGAGCGCTGCCTGATGGCAATTTGTCACCTGCATTACAAACCAGAAGGCCTGTGCCCACATTCAGCGCCAACAGCAGCACAGGTATGCACTCGCGCATGTTGTTTGACAGAAATTGAATGAGCGAGTCCTGCTGTACGGTGAGGTGAACTGTTGTACATGTTGCATATTGGTAGGTTTGCGTTTACACCTAGCACCAAATAGTAGCACAGCCACTCGCCTGTGTCGGTTTGTGGGTGCTTGAAACGAGCCAGAAATAGGCACTCGAGTGTTTTGGTTCCCCTTTGCGCGATATATGTACATGAATCACCACGAACATTCCCCCCCATCAGGTCCAAGCCTCCATGCTTGATTGGGGATCGAAAATGACATTTCCTGCCTATGCTATAACCAGGCAGCTCGGTGAACAATGCACCATGTGGGATGAAACCTTTCTGCACGCGCCAGGGTTCAAACTGCAGGCCTCAACGGGTCTGTTATTGCAGCAAGTGATGTTTAGCACTCAACCAGGCAGGGCAACCAATGAAAAAAATGCCAGCTATAGGCACTCAGTTCCTTAGCTCCCTTTGGCGTGATATATGTACATGAACCACCGTGTATCATTTAGGATATGGGGGTTGGGACAGGTAGCGACCCAGTGGTTCAAAGAGCCACACCCACGGCGCGACCCAATCGCTTGCGACACCGGAGCTCCAGCACTCTGCCTGAAAGTACGCTTCTGACCACTGAACTTAGAGCCTCTGCTACTGGGTGACATGCTGCAGAAAAACGTATCTTACCCCCGTGAGAGCAGTCACCTATTCCCAAAACACGTTGTTCAAATTGTGGCCCTCTATTTGACAGCATTGAATCTGGCATCCCATGCAGCCTAAGGATCCAGTCTCTGAAGTGCCTTGCAAAGCCATTTGGATCTAAGGATTCTACCGCACGCTTTGGTGTACATTTATTACATCATAAGGGGTTGAGATTAATAGGGTCAGCGACATTGGTCACTCCCGGAGCATTGCTACCAATGGGAAGTGCCGGCATTAGGCAACCAAGAAAACAAGTTCCCATTTGCACGATATTTGTAAATGAATTACCACGTAACAGTGCTATATTTCATTTTGAGTGAGTGATCAATTAATTGGGTAAGCTCCGCTGAATGTAGAAGTGTATGTAAGTGACATGCTGTGCTTTGGTTGTCCTGCGTCTGCAGTGGGCGCCAACAGCAGCGCATAGGTATGAGCTGGTTATCATCTGCAGGCTTCATGCTTCCGCCTACCAAAGCATCCACACGGCTAACAGTGCTTGTTTGTGCGTGTGTGTGTTCAAGCAGGAGAGGGCGAGAGCGCAGAGTTGCAGAAGGGCGTGCACGTGCGCCTGCTGCACCTAAAAGACGACATGTCTGTGACGGAGCTCCCTTCATCTGCGCTACATGGCGTGGGTGCTGCTGCGCTGTCGGCTGGGGCTGTGCCTGGGCTGGAAGGAGGCGCAAGCTTTGCAACGCTGGAGGTACGCATGTTTGCAACTGTGCTTTATGTGCTCCATGTTGTTAGGGTACCGAATGCCCGCTTGCGCGCAGCTGTGACAGAAAAAGTGACTGCGTGCCTGGCTGCATGCACTCCTTTCCAAGTGCCTGCTTGCACGCAGCTGTGACAGAGTGACTGCTTACCTGGTTGTATGCACTCCTTTCCAAGTGCCTGCTTGCGTGCAGCTGTGACAGAAAAGTGACTGCATGCCTGGCTGTATGCACTCCTTTCCAAGTGCCTGCTTGCACGCAGCTGTGACAGAGCGGCTGAGTGCTGGTTGTATGCACTCCTTTCCAAGTGCCTGCGCGTGTTCGGGTGTCAGCATCCGGCTGCGCGTACGAGCTATGGTTGCACTGCCAGGGGCGGGTCTGCCGGGCTGCGCAGGGCCAGCAGTGGCCATAGTTCACTGTGCAGAGTCCAATGGTGACCATTGTCCAAAATATGGTCATGAATCTTATGTGTAAAATTTAGCAACTACCATTCTTCTCATCATGCGGCATACATGTGGCCCTTACCCTGACACCAGGTGCTTGTGGGTATCAGGACGCTCTCACATGCTTCAGGGCTGTGCAGGATTAGCAGGGGCCATAGTTCACTGTGCAGGGTCCAATGGTGACCAATGCCCAAATTATGGTCATGACCAAATGTGTGGAATTAGCAACCACCATTCATTGTGCAGGGTTCAGTGGTGACGGTTGTCCAGAGTATGGTCATCACCACTGTGGGATCTAGCAACCACCATTCTCCTCATCATGCAGCAAAAATGTGCGTATCGCTAGCAGGGGCCACCATGCATTGTGCAGGACCAACAGTAACCACCAATCAACTGTGCAGGACTAACAGTAACCACCATTCAACTGTGCAGGACGAGCAGTGGCCACTACTGCCAGTTGAGCTGCAGGTTGCACTTACCTACTGCACATGGCCCCAGCTATGAATAGCATTTGGTTCACATCTGGTTGTGTCGCAGGATGCGTGCAAGGGCCTGACGCCCAGCGCTGACGAGGGCAGCGCCCTTCTGTCTGCCGTGTCTGCCGCTGGCATGTCCTCAGCCCAGCGCGCGCGCCTGCATCAAGCCCTCAGCCTGGCTGCTGTGCCCGTGGTGGGCGGCGTCTGCACACCCGCAGAAGCTGCGGAGGTTGCAGGCAACAAGCTCAGGTACTCCCTCTATGCCTTACTGTTCATAGTCTGTGAAGTAATTTGTAAGTGTGGCAAGTGTCTGCATCGAGCCCTCAGCCTGGCGGCTGTGCCCGTGGTGGGCAGTGCCTGCACACTCGGGGAGGCTGCGGAGGTTGCATGAGGCAAGATACTCCCTCAGTGCGGCATTTGCTGTGAACCTGAAAGAATGTGGATCTTATCGCGTGCTTCTTGTTTAACACAAAATCTCCCAACCCCGCCCCACAGGTGTGGTGCATGTTAATTTGTAGGCAGCAAGGCTTCCAACTCCTAGTTTCCCTGGGATACGCAGTGCTAAGATGCCCACTACAAGGCGCCCTTCAGTGCAATTGCAATCACAGCTGCAACTAAAATTATGTCAGAGCTCTGCCTATGTTCCATGAGTGTTGAAGAGACCATGGCCTCAACAGCGCCTGGTCAAAGGGTGCAGTTGCAACCACAGCTGCAACTACAACTATGTGAAAGCTCCGCCTATGTTCCATGGGTGTAGAAGAGAGCATGGTCTCAACAGCGCCTGGTCTGAGGGTTTGCCTTGGGCTTGGAAAGGGACGGTGCAAGACGTGGCTTCGCTGTGCTCACGAAATCTTTACTTCTCAGAAGTGGGCGCTCTGTGTCAAGCCCTTGAACTGAAAGATGTGTTCATAATATAGATATCTTGGTATTAAGGCGATAACCTTGACCTTGAACTTAAGCAGAAACATGCGGTATACGTCGACCCCTAGAATATTAGTAACGTATAACCAGAATCTGCAGTTTGTCACATCGTGACTGCTCAGGTTGCGTGACATTAAAGGAGTCGGGGATGTTAATTTGTAATAAATAGTCTCATGAGTTATACGTCACATCATGACTGCTCAGGTTGCGTGACAAATTGAAGGAGCTGGGCTACCCAGTCATGCCTGTGTGGCAAATGATGCCGGTGGACTTGGACTCTTTGGAGAGCTGGGCCCACAGCTTTGAGGCCTTTGTTGACAAGCAGGTGTGTGTGTGTGTGT
>QAXF01005923.1:38816-48865 GCA_004335645.1 Dunaliella sp. WIN1
CACACACACACACACACACACACACACACACACACACACACACACACACACACAGATGCGTGAGCTGGTGTCTGACTTCTACAATTGCCGCTATGCACGCTGCTTGAGGAGCTTAGAGTCAATGATGCCTCACCTGATGCTTGACATGCACTTAGCAGAGCACGTCAAAGAGCTGCATGCACAGGTGTGTGTGAGTGTGAGTGTGTGTGTGTGTGTGTGTCCGATTTTCTTGCGCTCAAGAAGGATGGCACAGTAAGGTGAATGTAGTGGACGTCTTGACGAAGTTCTGGTTCAAAGGCCCAAGAGGACCTCCCCTCCCTAATGTTGCCCCCCTCCCCACAGTAAGGGTACCAATCTGCTCCCTTCAAAAATCTGCGTCAACTGTGACCTAGTCACAAGGCGTGTGTCCCAGGGCAAAAGGTGAACTTCATGCGCCCTAGAGCACAACACCTGTAAGGGGCATAGAAATTACGCATATCTTGGAACGCTTCTTCCACTTCACAATCTTGTTCTTGGAGGTGGGGCCCAAAAAAGTGAAGAATACCCTCTACCCACCCGCCACCCCCACTCCCTTTGATCCGACCCATACAAATATCATCTAATTTCTCTCATTGCAAATTAACACTTCTTACATGGACTTGGTCATGATGTTCAAGAGCTATGCAAACTGGTGCTCCTGGCTCAAGTGTTGATGTTCAAATGTGAACCTCATTGTTTGCTTACCCACTCAGTTGTATAAATTGAAGCAAAGGTAGTTCAGAACTAACAACTAAGAAGCTTCACCGTGACTGCAGCGAAAGCGTGCCTTGCAGCAGCAGAAGAGATCTGAAATAAGGTACATGGAATCTTGTGTTTTTCCAAATAAAACGCCACTTCCTGGGATGACAAAAGTGTATGCAGAATGACCACCTGATCATCCAAGTAACCTTTGTAGGGACATCTCTCACAACTTTGCCAGAGGTGGTCAACTGAGCAAATGTCCTGGAATGTGACTTTCTCAATACAAATCATGTTTATACAATATATAAAGGTGGGCGGAAAAATTTTGGGGTCAAACGAATGTCTGCTCTGGTGTGGAAATCGGCCTCGTGTTTGGCATAGATCAACCCAATTTGCGCTCACCAGGGCCCAGCCACGGGTCCAAAATTATTAAGAATGCTATTTGGGCATTTTATAAAAAACATCAAGTAGCCGTGGATGTGTGAATGCTGCTTTGGAGTGGGTCGCTCTTTGGGCCCGTTTGGCTGATTTTTTTGAAGGGAAGTGGCTTGAATTCCACATCTGACCATCTACTGGGTCATTCCACTCCATTTCTTTTGCAATGATATTTGATTTGGTGTATGAAACCCAAATTACCAAAAATCACCTAATTTGGGCCAGTGGGTGATGTGGGGTGGAGATCTGGCTGTGAAAAGTAGAATTCACGCCGCGGGCAATTAGGCATGTGCGCCGGAACTTACAATTTTTAGGCTCAGGTGTTCTCAGCAGCTACCTCTATATGCTAAGTTTGTAGCTTGCCAACTCCGGCGCCCATGCTCAATTCACAATTGAATACACCCCCATTTGGGGCCTCAGTTCACCACCTCTGCAACTTTGCCTTATGATCGGGGCCATTCCAAATTAACGCCATCCAAAATTGTGAATGTACTCCCCATAGCAAAGATACAGCTGCACTGTGCATCGTGAGGCTCAACACTGGTTGCGACCCTTTCTATAATGTTCTACAGATTCGCCAGAGGGCCCTTGTACAGTACACCCTGCCCTTCAGAAGTGTCAACCTGTCCGACATGGGAGCTGCTTTTGGCTTGGCGCAAGAGTGAGTGCCTGCAGAGGGGCCACGCTGTTTGACTTTGGCGTCGTGTTTGTCCAGGCAATCATAAGAGTGGTTACCCTGAGAAGAGCTGACATTGTTGTACACGACAAAGTGCTTTTGGCTCTGTACTGAAGTGATTGCCTGCAAGAGTGCTAAGCTGTTTGACGTGGGAGCTGCTTCTGGCTCAGCACTACAGAGCGAGTGTTTGTGGTTCCCTGTGCATGAACGGCTGGTGCGTCAATAAGCCCTTGCAGATCGATTGATTGTCCCAACATCAAGCGCTGAATAAAAGCTCACCAAAGCAACAAGGCATTGCAACAGCAAATTGAACTGAACCTGTTGGTGGGGCTGCTTGCAAGGGTTCACACGCATCCAACAGCATGGCAGCCAGTGTTTGCCCTATGCCTGCCCAAGGACATGCAAGCACACAAGCCGCCCCCCCACCTGCATCCAGTGCCTAGCCAGCAATCTAGGGCAAGAGGCTGCGCTTCTATTTACCATGCCATTGCTTGCATGCATGCTCCCGGTCCCTGCCCACGGACATGCAAGCACACAAGCCGCCCCCCAACCTGCATCCAGTGCCTAGCCAGCAATCTAGGACAAGAGGCTGCGCTTCTATTTACCATGCCATTGCTTGCATGCATGCTCCCGGTCCCTGCCCACGGACATGCAAGCACACAAGCCGCCCCCCCACCTGCATCCAGTGCCTAGCCAGCAATCTAGGACAAGAGGCTGCGCTTCTATTTACCATGCCATTGCTTGCATGCATGCTCCCGGTACCTGCCCACGGACATGCAAGCACACAAGCTGCCCCCCCACCTGCATCCAGTGCCTAGCCAGCAATCAAGGTTGTGAGGCTGCGCTTCTATTGCAACGTCCCAGTGCCTGCCCATTGGACACCACGCAAGCAAACACACCGCCCCCCCACCTGCATCCAGTGCCTAGCCAGCAATTGAGTGCAACATGCTGCGCTTCCAACCACCACCATGCACTTACCAAAGAAGCTATGTTACGATAAAGCCTTCAAGCTCCTCTGATAGTGATTGCCAAAGTATCTTTACCCCTCAAACCCTGAACCATGAAAATTTCCACTCTCAGAGCGCTGCAAAACAAGATGCACATGAATGACTTCTTGGTTCCTTACACTGAATACTTCGCATATTAAGTACAACTGTGCAGATGTGCTGTATCATCGTGTGGATTTGGTCTATCATAGCTTCCTGACTTTGCAAGTTGAGGCTTTGCTTGCTCATTAACAGTGCTTGTTGCTGTTTGTCGTTGCCTGTAGAGAGCTAAACAGCGAGCTGGCGCGCCTGATCACTGATGGCACGGTAAAAGCCCGCATAGACAGCCATGCAGGTGCGTGTGCAGTGTGTGTGTGTGTGTGTGTGTATGTGTGTGTGTGTGTGTGTGTGTGCGCGCGTGCATGGCGTGTGCATGTGTGTATGTGCGCGTGTGCGTACATGTGCTTGTGTGTGTGCAACTCTGTATATTGTAATATGTGTATGTGCATGGGCATACTCTATGCAAGGTGCTGAAATTGTTTCGCTTCAGAGCTGTTATAATGGTGCATGATCAATCATATGTGAGTTTGTGCAAGCCCTCACTAGGAGCCATGTATATGTGCATTCAAAATAATGGCACACATGTTGTCTTGCCTAGGCTGCCTGTGCTACTGCTTTGCTACCCTCAACAATCAGAAGGCTCAGTGTCATGTTGCATGCTTGTTTTAATCTGCTTTTAAGCTGTTGGGGCTCAAGGATCAATATCTTGGGGCAGCGGCAACCCATGCATGCAACATTGACACACATGCACGCATCCTCGCCTGCGTGCGCACGTGCACACGCATACACACACGTATACATATAAACATACACACACACACACACACACCACAAGCGCGCATGCATGCATGCTTTGCAGGTATCCTGTATGCACGCCACGATGACAAGCGCTCATCCACCTTCCAGCACGTGCTTTCCTGTGGGGAGGCTTACCTCAAAGAGACCAAGGTATGCCAGCAGTGTAAGGACAGCAGGAGAGCAACGGCTGGTACTTTGCAAGAAGCTCAGCACGACCAGCAGCGATTGTGGCCTGAAGTAAGGCTAGCTCTCGGACTGTGTGGGAAAGCAACGCACAAGTGAAGGCTGCAAACTGTGCACTGCACTTCTTGTAGCACTGGTCATTACACACTATCATGAAAGCAAGCAAGAGCATGATCCACATGGTATGAAGCAGTAAGCCGCTCCATTTATGGCATACTAAGTAGGCTCCACGGTTTGTGACCTTCCCGGTCATCGGAAATCGTGCTTCCTTCCTTTATGTGCCTCTACCCCCAGCAGGGTATATAGAGCAGCAATTTTCACACCTGTGCGAGCCTGCCCGGGCACTCGTCCACCATAAACAGCACTAGCATTAGACCTGTGTGTGGGTGTGTGGGTGTGCAGGTGTATGGGTGGGTGTGGGTGTGGGTGTGGGTGTTTGCATGTGCGTGCGTGTGTGTGTGTATGTGTGTGTGTGTGTGTGTGTGTGTGTGTGTGCACGCGCGCTAGCAGCCCAAGATCCTGCCCTGCATCTCAACATCAAATGATGATTAAGATCCTTTCATGAGCTGGCTGTGCCCCCCTCTCCTTCTACACGCAGGCGCTTCTGTTGCGCGCAAACATGATGCAGCACGACTTTGTACAAAAAGGAAGGAGCGGGCGCATGGATGATGATCTGCCCCTTCCAGGCTTCAGGTGTGATGTGTGTGCTGTGTAGAGCTGCTGCAAGTGCAGTGCGTGCGCTATGTAGAGCTGCTGCAGTTGCAGTGTGTGTGTGCAATGCAGAGCTGCTGCATGTGCAGTGTGTTTGCCATGTAGAGCTGCTGCAAATGCAGTGTGTGTGCCATGCAGAGCTGCTTCAGGTGCAGTGAGTGTGCTATGTAGAGCTACTTCAGGTGCGGTGTGTGTGCTATGTAGAGCTGTTGCAATTGCAGTGTGTCATGCAGAGCTGCTGCAAGTGTAGTGAGTGTGCCATGCAGAGCTGCTTTAGGCGCAGTTTAAATTGCATTATGAAGCGCGGCATGTGCCCTGTCTAAAGCTCCTTCAGGTGCAGCATTTGTAATATGAGAAGCTGTGCGCGTGCCTGGGCATATGTATAGCCTTTGGTTTGTCGCTTATAATGATCCCTGATTCCAAAACCCTCCCAGTACCTGAACTTCAAAAATATGCAATTGTCTTCAAAAAGAGGAGAGCTCTTGATCGGCGTTTGAACAAGCTGCCTCTTCCAGCGAGTCGGTAGCATTGCAGTTCTGCCCCTCCTCTTAAATTGAAATGGCCCGGCTCTCCGTTCTACCTGCGCCTGTGCATCCCTACCAGCGCTTGCCTTCACTGCTCCTCACCCTCAAATAATTGTATTGAGGACAAGGCTTCATTGTTATTTTCGGCTTACCTTGTTGTCCATTGATACATTTCCTCCCACACTGTGCTCTCCCCCTCTGTTTTATTTTTGGGCTCAGCCTTATTGGCTTTGCACAGACCTGGGTTGGGAGGGGGCAACCTGCACTGCACAAGTTGCCTCGAGGTGCTAGACCTGGCATCTCACATGCGCACTTATGAGCAGGAGTCACGCATAAATAATAGCTTCTGTTCATTGGCTTTGCACAAAGCAGGGGGGAAGGGGGCAACCTGCTTTGCACGTGTGGTCTTGACATGTCAAACTTGGCATCTCACATTCGCATTCGTGGGGAGGCACTGCGCAGGCTTAGAACATGACATAGCCTGATCGCCTTGCACAGAGCGGGAGGGGGGGGGTTACTTGCTCTCTAAGGTGCCAGAAGTGCCCAGTGTTCTCTGCTTGTCCCTTGGGTGGGGTTCCGTTCTATGCATTGTTGGTTAGAACTTGACAAGGTGCTCTATATATGGGCATCTTTCTCTTCATTCCATGCGAGAAGAGCCAATTGTCATTCATTCTTGTATAAGTCAGCATGGTAGCTCGAGCCATTGCATGCATGCACATGAACTGAAGCTATACTATGTGCTTGTGATTAACAGGGGGGGCGGCGGTGGAGGAGGTGGTGGTGGTGGCGGAGGACGCAAAGGAGGGGCTGGGCCTTCCTCCATGGATCAAGACTATGATGTGCCACCAGGTGTGTGTATGTGTGTGTGTGTGTGTGTGTGTGTGCGCGCGCGTGCGCATGTGCTTGTCTTTTGAGTAATTTGCAAGTGTGTGTGTGCGAGTGTGGGTGTACGCATGTGCAACTCTGGATGATGAGAGATGAGAGGGGGGGCATAATTGTGTATGCGTATTGCCGACTTGCACAGCACCCAAGGATATTCTCGAGTGGGAGAGATATGCAGGTTTGTGTGTGGAGGAGAGGTGCCCACGCACGCGGCTTGTAGGCTTGTCTCTACGCACACTCGTGTGTTGGTGCATTCCAGCTCTGGCCTTTAATAAAACGCTCAGAAGCATGCTCTATGCATGATATCATATGCATTCATAGACCGTGATGTACCACGCTCTATCCACGTACTGTGATGCACCACGCTCTATCCATCCATGCGTATACATTCATGCTTGAGCACGTGATTCAAGATTAATGCAATGTGTAATGCTAATGTGCTGTGTTGTGCTCCAGGGCAGGGCCCGAGGGGCAGCAGGCGAGGCCCGATTCTCAATGGTGTCACTGAGCAGGTGCCCACCCGTGTTGTAATTTGCTGTGCCTCACTTGTGTTTCACTGTTGTGTGGTGCTTTCAGGGCGGGGCCCAGGGGGGGGCAGCAGGCGTGGCCCGGCCACGAGCGGCTCCAAAGACGACCGCAGGTTTGGCCCCGCTGGCCGGCCATCTGGAGGCAGGCTTGCATTCTAGCTCTTCTCCAGGCCTTTTCTATGCACACGTCCTCCTCTGTGTCTGTTCTAGCTTCTTTGCAAGAACTGGAAGGTGCAAACATCCTCCCTTGGTCTCATCTGGCTAGTCTGTTGCCACTGCTATAGGCCTCCCAGTGTACTCCCCTCGCTTGTTTTCATGGAAAGACAGCTGTTTTTGCGGTGAGCCTGGGCAATATGGTGGCGTGCGAGTGCTTGTACATGCTGGGCTCAAACACATTTGTCAAGCCCAGCATGCGCGGCAAGTACTTGCACCTACCAATGTAGCACGGAGGAATTGTAATCTAGTCTGTGATGTCGACTAGCCAAGTAAATGGATTCTAGTCCACATAACAGACAGGACTCAGAGTCCTGCCTCCAGATCTTGGGGATAGGTTGTTAACTGACTGCCAGATTGAGTGTAGGGATGGCATTGGCCTCAGGGATGTGCCAGTACGGTGTACGGTACGGTCCGAAGAAGTTTGGACCACAGGCATTTCTCTCGTTCTGGCCCATAAATGGGCAAACCGTTCAATTCCAAGGTTGTGAGACTTCTAAACTCCAAGCTTCAATGCTAGTCTAGCCCTGACGCTGCTGAAGCTGCCTGCCCCTCAGCCAGTCCAGCCCTGTTGCTGCTGCTCCTGCTGCTGCTGCTGCTGCTACTGCTCATCTGCCTCAGTGGTCTTGACGGTGTCCAGCCATGCTGCAAACTCTGTCCTCTGCTCAGCTGAGTTGCCTCCACACCCATGCCTGCCTGCCTTCTTGCCTGGTTGCACTGCAAGATGACTCAGCGGAAGGCCTGAGGTAGGAGGGGCCATGAGGGACTGAGGGGAGGGCAGGCTACTGCCCCCCAGTGCCACCCCGTGCTCTCTGCTGATTGATTTGCGTTTTTAATTCAAGGAGATTTGACTCAGAGTTATAGCAATGTCGTCTGCAGGGAAAGGGAGGGTGCGGGTTGGCTCATTGGGCGGGGGCGGGAGAGGTACGGCCCCACCAAACTGGTCGATTTGGACCGTATTAAATCTGATATCGAACTTTTACGGTTTTGACCGAACCGAACCGTACACCGTATCGAAATTCTGTCACAAAAGTGAAAATACGGCGTATTGGCGCATCCCTGATTGGCCTATAGCGTGAATTCGCTCTATCGTGTTGGCGCTATATAGCGCAATAGAAGACTAGCTACCCAAACTCACACTCAACGTCAATCAGTGATTGCCTCGGCACAGTCTACCGGCACTCGGCCCATGTAGCGCGGATTTACTTTTTTTGATGTCCAGGATTCATGTTCTTTAGGCCATCGGTGCAGGTTCTGGTCCTCCTTACTTCACCCTTTTTACCCAAGGTTACGATTACACAGCTGTACCTGCCTACAAGGGCAGAAGTTGCGGGAGAGCAAGTGTTTAATGCAGCCAGCCTTGCTGCTGCTCGGGTAGGCGAGGTTCACTTCAAACCGCTTTTCGAACAGCCTTAAGTGACTTCTGAGCAACAATGATGGCTGTTTGGGTTGACTGCTGCTGGAGATGCCGTTTTGTCGCTTATGCTCTACAGTGCAAGAGCAACAGAGTCCATTTGCTACACCCCATGAAACATGGGCCATGATATAGAGTGTGGGGTCTTCTTGCTTCCACCACCAAATCAAGCACCAAGCCCCGCCCTTGCTGGGCTGCCCACATCAGAGTGCACAGCACGTCTGGACACTTGTTGGCGTAGATGATCTGACAGAACCAAACTTGCTTGAGCTGCAGCAGCTTGTGCAGCACGAGCTGCATTTTTCATTTATAGACAAGATCTAGTTCTGGCCATATACTGTTTTACGTTAAGCGCATAGAAGTAGGAAAGAAAAGCCTTTCTTTCTCCAGTGTCCTTTACTCCAGGCCCATTCAATCTTAGTGGCTGCACACTACTAGTTGTCGTATTGTTGTACAATGAGACTACTTGGCCATCTTACAACTAGGACCCAAACCACAAAAAAACGCTCCCATGGCATTTACACGTAGTACTTGTTTTGTTGTACTTGTACAAGCACTACAAGTTTTGACTTCTGCTGCCTAGCCAAAGTCAAGATGGAACACTGGCGGACCAGCTCTCGCAGACTGTCAATCAGCATCAGCTATGACGCCGGCCAGCGCCTCATGCACAGGCTGAAGTGTGTGTGTGTGTGTGTGTGTGTGTGTGTGTGTGTGTGTGTTAGCCTTACTTGAGTAGCAGTGAAACTCTGCTGTCTCAGGAACCCCGTGTGTCTCCTCCTCTCTCTTCTCCATTAAGGTCTAGCTGTCCGACAGGCAGCTTATGTCTTTCTCGTGCCCTTTGTTTGGTTTGTGCGTTCGCTGTCATCATGGCTCTTCCTTTGCCTCTTGCCAATCAAATGATCCGCAACAAGGTCGCTACTTCAGCTGGGCCCAGGGCTATCTTGTGTAATAACATCAATTTAGCTGATGTATGATACAGTGCTACAGCTTCATACAATAAGATGAGAGTGTCAGGGCCAAAACCTGCACCATCGAACTACAGCAGAATTGTGTCTCGGGGTTCATCATCTTTTCGAATAGTTCATCCCTGCGCCAACATTCAACTGTAATTGGGGCCCGCAAGGCATAGCAATATGGTAACACATCATACTTATTGATGACGGCTTGAGCACCAGCTTCTTAAGCAAACTTTGTTTGAAGTTCAAGTTATTTCATCTGCAATGAGGCTACTGGGTGATGCCCATAAGTCAATTGTCTCAGTCAAAATATCGGCTAAAGCCAAGCATTTGGCAATTAAGAGGCCCCACGCTGACTGCAGTTGCCCTCACTACCAGAAGGTTCCAGGAATGCTCAGACAATGAAATTACTACCGAGAGAAAAGAGAGGAAACAAGTCACACACTACGTCCCCTCGAATCATATATTCACTGCACATGGATGTACGTGCAGTACAGTGCCTGCCAATACATGAAGCATCACAATAAACAGTGCAAGTTTTCTCCACGAGATTTGGAACCAGGAGGTTAATAAATGTTTCCAGCCCCGATTGCAGAATTCTTGCTTCCACAATGATCACGAGAGCCATCAGCAAGGTTGCTTCAGTATCATGCATAGCCTCCCAGGACACAGGCACCACTTATTGCCTTGCCCAGCAAGCCTCCATATGCCTACAAATGCCTTCAATGAAGACAGGATGCTCTCCATTAACGGCTGAGTGTACAGACTTTATGCCAATGTGGTTCTAAATTTTTGACGCAACAACAGACATACTATCAGCGTGTAGAACAAAAAAATTAAGAATAAGTGTCGGTTTCTTCCTTTGCTACGATGGATGCGGAAACATGTCTTAAAGCACTGAACTTACAGTTCGCCCATTTGACGAAGGATATGGAGGGGAAGCTTGAAGCTCGTTTCAAGGCTC
>QAXF01005933.1:0-12515 GCA_004335645.1 Dunaliella sp. WIN1
AAGGAGAAGCAAACCAGGCTTGATAAGTAGTCAGCTTGCTTGGCTGGTCTCTAGGATCCTTGCAATCAAAGACAAAGAAATGAAAACAGAAAGAAAGGCAATGGTTACCTATGGTACGAGCGAGTTTCCTGTAAGCCACACATGTTGGGCAGAATAGGGTTTTGCTGAACTCTGCCAGCCAAATTTAAGCAAAAGCAAGAAAGAAAGGCAAGAAAGGCTACCAGGTCATCCACAGCGTCTCAGGCAAACAGAAACAAGAGCAGCAACTCCCAAAGCATCAAGGTATTTTATGAGATCTTTCAGGCGGGTTGTGTGAGGGAACAGGCACTTCCCAGATCAGCAGGCTAACTAAATGACACTTTTATCAAAACCAAACCAGGGGCAAGTCTAGAATATTGTGCTGGCTTTTGCTTGTAAGAAGACGCGTCCTATCTTGCCTATTGCCAAGTTGTCTTATGTAGGAGGTTTTGTTCCCTGCAGATTGAGCAACTTTCCTGAGCAGAAATGAAGAGATGCAGATATTGGTAACGCAGTTGCACCAGATCTTCACTAAGGCAGTTTCAGATGATGTGATCTTCACCTTGGACATTATGCCAATCACATTTGTTGCGAAGTTTGAGATCTCAGCCTAATAATAGGCAGGAGGAGCGACCAGTGCACTAGCGCAAGCGACTGTGTGTCTCAGAGAAGCTCAAGCAGATGATGCGCGGTAAAACACAATGCAGACAGTTGCAAACCTGCATCTTACTCGGTTATGCCATACATTGGCATCCTGGCTATTAGCATACTCTTTCTGGGTCGCTGCTTCTTCTCTTGTAGTTACTAACATACTATGATAGTATGTGCTGTTGTTTTCTCTGCCATTGACTTGAAGATCAACAAGAAGGTGATGCATGCAGGTTGATCACCCTTTCATGAAAAGCTGTACCCAGAGCTAAGGGTTGTACCCTTCCTATGAGCAGGCTAGTGATCGCACACCTTGCCTGAAGGCCTTTTCCTGGTACCCTCGCCTTCTTTCTTGGCTGTGTTATTCTTTGGTTGCTGGCGTCTTTTGCTTCAGCTAAGCTGCCCTTTTAGGCACGTACAGCGATGTAACCTTTACCTACACATACGGTGGTTACACGACTTAATCAAGGAGCAGCACAGACGATAGACCCTTTCGCTAGAGCACCATAATTATGAAGCCGTAACATGAGCCAAACAGAGAGTCTTCATAACGAAGACCATATAGGAGCCTGGAGTAACTAATTTTGCTTGTTATCTTTTGGAAACCATGAGTATTTTGTGTCACATTGAAAAGGAGAAGGTGAGCCAACAAAATGGCAATAAATTAGAAAATAAACACGAGTACTACATGAAGGCTCCATCCACCATGCTACAAAAAACGTAAGCATTAGAAACATTTTGAAGAGACATATCGATGATGCTTCAAGTACACGTGCTCAAGCACGTTCAGATCCTCAATAAATGTACATTCACAGCTTAGCTCCCTGGTGGGGGGCAGCGTGGTGCTAGCACCTGTGCATGCTCCTTTCCTAGCTGTGACATCACTACCAATGGAGTCTATTCTTCTCTGCAAGCACACATGCATTTGTGAACAGCCCTTACAGGGTCACCGGTCACGGCCATGTCACGCAATTTATGTCAAAACGCAATGGCAATCTCAGATCACAGCCCGGTCTAGGATGAACAATTCATCACAGCCCTCAACACACGCCTATGTACAGTCATGAACAACAGATTTACTAAAGTGTCTACCCACATGGGGGCGTTGGGAGGTGGCAGCGGTGCAGACAACCACCTCACCCAAGTCTGCGAGGAACAAGGCCAGCTGGAGCATAACGCATGCCTATGTACTACGCAAAGCTCAAGAATCTTTGGAATTGCTTTCTCACTGGGGGGCACTGGGAGCTGGTAGCAGTGCGTTCAACCTAACCCAAGTCCGTGAGGAACGAGGCCAGCTGGCGCATCTTATTCACAGACGCCAGCTTCTGTTGTTCTACAGCGTTAAGAAGTGCACGCATCTCCTCCTCCACCTCCGCCAGTCTGCTGCTAAGCCTGTGTGTGTGTGTGTGTGTGTGTGTGTGTGTGTGTGCACTCACGCACGCACGTGCGCGATGTGAGTAAGTGACACAGATTGCATGTGGCAGGTCAGGCTCCTCCCCAACATTTCAAGCAACAAGACACCAAATATCATAGCAACTGGATTGTGTCCCATATGGACAACCAAGGGCTTGAGCCGCCATCAGTATGGGCTGTGCCTTTTCTGCAATAAGCAGTGGTTTACAGCCTCCACCTGAACATTCCTTTCCTGAGTTGTGAGTTGTGCACAAATGCTTTCCGCCCAAGACACTTGGTGCTGACGTTCAAGGATAGGTGAAGTTACTGCTGCAGCAGGGGGCAAGCAGCTTGAGGCACTTGCGTACTGTCCCAAGTATTTTGATAGCTGCAAGCATGCTTAGCCCATCATCATCAAAAAACGCACGGCATCAGTAGGATATAGAATCTAGGTAAAGCCCACTAACATGAAGCGCACGGCACCAGTAAGGATATTATATGACGCATATGACATGCCATACCTGTCTGCTTCAGCCTGCGCACGTGCAGAGGCCTCCAAAGCCGCAGCCGCAGCAATGCGTTCCTTCTGCAGGTCACACGATATGAAGTGTTGTCATGCCAGCAAATGCAATTTTTGTCATGCAAGACAAACACTTCGACGCTCCTTCTGCAAGCCACACAATAGAGGTGTTGTTATGCCAGCGATTTGATGTTTCGTCATGCAAGACAAACAATTTGATGCTCTGTCATGCAAATTACAAATAAAATAAGGTCCTTGTCACGAATCTATACTATAATGTTGCGGAGGTGCTGCAGCTCATTTAAGGTTATGACAACCGCTAAACGCGCTCACACAACTTACATTGAGCTCAGCTGCTAGCGTGTCCCCTCGTGCCACGGCTTCCGCCAAGTGCACTTCAGCCATGCTACAGGCCTTCTGCGCTTGCTCGGCTGCTGTTTGGGCAGCGTCTCGCTCCTCGCGCACACGGCCCTCACGTTTCTCAAACAGGCCTGCAAGGCAACATCCATATGTACGTGAATGCCCTCTTCAAGCTATAGGTCGTGGCAATGCAGCACTTCAACAAGGCCACAGGTCGCAGCACTGCGGGGGCAGGGATGAGGTGAAGGTGGCCTGAAGCAGAGACGGCGTGTATAAGGATACAATGGCTTCTGCTGCACGGGCATTCGATTTCTCTCGCAAACATCTCCCTTGCTTTGCTGATTGGCTGAAGCAGCCAGAGACGCTGCTTTCAAGCGAGCATTGAAGTACCCAGTGGCGTGACTGTGATACACTTTGGGTCTCACAGAATATTTGTGTGAGCCAAGCGCAAGTGCTACAGCTGTCAGGATATTCTTCTCAATGCAAATACCTAGCAGGCCTGCGAGCGTGCTTTGTTTTGTGTGGGTGTATGTGGAGGATGTCCAAGAGCGTGGTGAGGAGCAAGAGGCCTGATATTCAAGCAGCGGATACATGTACAAGCGCCATGTTCTTGCTGCTGCTCAAGCCTCGACTTAGCGACGTCTGAACCCAAAGGGAATGTTTTCTGGACCAACTTAGTTAAGCCCAGGGGTGCAGTCAGCAAAGACACCAGGACACTGATCCAACAATCAACGAGGGATTGTTAATTGCGCCAGCTGAATTGGCCCAGGGCGCGCTGCAGTGAGCAAAGCCACAGAAGGATGATCCAATAGTGATCTAAACAATGATCAAATATTAACACCATAACCTTTGCGTAACAGACTGCCCTTGTACTCAACATGTCGGCAGATATCAGTGAATTATAGGGGTGCCGGCTCCAACAGTCACCCCAACCTTACTTGACTAAATGCAGGCAAGCCTCAGTGCTTTTTCTTCGCTTGTCTGCGCCCCCTTATAGGGTTATGCTTTGCAGCCCCAGCCCCAACACCAACTGCTTAACGGGAGAGCGTCTGAGCACTCCTTGTGCCTGCTATTGTGACCTCAGATGCATACTTGCATGACCAAGTGCCTGCATCTAAGATGCCCAACTTCAGGCAGACTCTGCTACATTTGCTCCTCTGCTCACTTGAGCCTTCAGGTGGGGCCCTAGCGCCTTGGAGCACCTGGGCATGCATGAAATCATTGGCAAGCCTCCTGTAAAGGATGCTTGCCTTGTCAATCCTAGCAGAGCCCTTGCTTGCTCAAGCGCCCAAGATACAGGCACTTAGTTACAGGCTAGCCTCAAGCATTTAATTTGCTCATAAAGTTTCCCTGATAGAGCCCTTGTTTTGTAATGGCCCGGTCAGTTTGTCCACCAACTAATTGCAGGCCACTCACCTAGGAGTATGTATGACCGAACCTCCTTATTCCTGATCACCAGGTTCATCCACCTCAAACACTCCCTTTTTTGCGTCTTCAGACCTTGAGCAAGACTAACTTTCGTGCTAGTCATTGGGCTCACGGCCCATCTTGCCGCATGATTCCTCACAATGTCCCTAGATATTGTGCCCATCTGGCGAGATCTAGTAGGGCCGCTGCTCATTCACGCACCTTAATCGTTACCATAGGAGGGCAACCTCTTAGACCATTTGTAGCTCATCTGCGTTACCAAACATAGGAGGGCAATCTTTTATATCGTTCAAGCTCATCTGTGTCCTTAAGCATTGCCCAAGCAAGATTTGGACCCCAGAGTTAGGAGTGGCTTCAGCTTCGCAACCCACCTTTGACACGTTCCACTTCATCCTCCACGTACTTAATGAGCTCACTCTTCTCTTGCAGCTGCTCTTCCACGGTCTGCATGTTGTGTTTGGTGAAGGAAGTTTGAATACCGACCAAGACTCATAGCAAGAGGACAATGATGCTGTTTCAGCACAGTAGCCCATTCACCCCATAGGAAAGCGAGAAAGTTGCCGCAGAGGAGATGCTGCTTAACACCACGAACAGGACGAGGCCTACAGAATTAGTCATAGCTGTGAGAGTGCTTAGGCACCAAAAAAATCACCCTCATGCCAAATCGCAAAAGCAAACTCAGCACACAAATGGCTGTAAATAGACCCATGCTTACAGGAATAATAAGTACCGCAGCTTGAAGAAAGGTCCAACGCTGACGGCACAGACCTGGGACGCGCAAACACATGCACACACACGCACATGCGCGCGCGTGCACACACACACACACACACACACACACACACGCACACACAAACACACACACACACACACACACACATGCACCTTGAGCCGCTTCTCGGCCTCCTCTGCCCGTTCGTCTGCCTCCTTCATTTTCTTCTGTGCTTCATTCACGGCTTGCGACATGTTCTCAAGGGCGGCCTCACCCACCACCAGCTCAGACCTTTGTGCGCGTGCATGTATGCATGTGTGTGTGTATTTGTGTGTGTGTGTGCGCTGGAAGTTGGTGTTGGTGAGCGCTCGAATCCAAGACGCCGTAGAAGACGTGCGAACAAGCTGCTTGCGTTACATATGGTAATTGTCCAGGAACTGCTTTAGCTGCATATTAAATTGAGGTCACTGGAGCACGGCCTTGCCCAGCTAGCCTGCCCACTTGCAGCCCCATTTGCATGCTCTCTCCACTTTGGACATAAAGGGGAGCAACTATTGCTTCATGATAGGTACTATGGACTACAAATTAGGAATATATTTCTTAAACCTCAGGCTGACGCTAGCAGTGACTTGGCATTACAATGATTGTACCTGGGGTGTGAAAGTGTGGCATTGCAATAATTGTTCCTGGGGTCATTGTACCTGGGGTGTGAAAGGGTGGTTACCCTCAAGTGCCCACCCACCTTAGATTCGCCTTCTCCTGGTTGTCTGCCTCAGCCTGCTGAGCTGCTTGGCTCTCAACCTCCTCTGCAGCCCTGCGTGCTTCCTCCGCCTCTGCTGCATAGTCCTGCGCGTGTGTTGTTAAGCCAGTGGGTGAGCGCAATCAGGTAAGTGCGGTCGTGAGGCTTTGCACAGTGTGCCTCATGTGTTGTGAGAGATGCGACCGCTGTGTGATATGGCGTGGGGGCACACTGTGCCCAACCTCTTTTGCAGCCCTACAAGCCTCCTCTGCCTCTGCCGCGTAGTGCTGTGCACGTTTTGGTCAGTTAAGTGAGCGTGGTCGTCAGGCACTGCACAGTGTACCTCACGCATAGCGAGAGTGATTGCTGTGTGATGTGGTGCGGGGGCACACTGTGCTGGACCAAGCAAATCAAATGCTGCAAGCAACACAGCCGCCAATCGCTGCAAGCAATGCAGCCATCCGTCACTCCAAGCAACACAGCCATCAGCCGCTGCAAGCAATGCAGCCATCAGTCGCTGCAAGCAACACAGCCACCGATCGCTGCAAGAAACACAGCCAATATCCCAGAAATATTCTCTAAGCAACACAGCCATCAGAAATATTCTGCATGCAACACATTTGTCACTGCAAGGAGCATAGCCATTGGCTGCATCAAGCAATTAGCAATCAAGCCATTGGCTGCTGCAATGGAGACGTCCGAACCACTTCCTACAGCCTTCAGGACTTTTTCAACAGCTGCTAAGTGCCAAGTCTCACCTCAAGCTCTGCTTTCAAGGTCGCCACTGAGTCGTGCGCGCTGTCCAGCATGGCCATCTTAATCTGCATGCCATATGCGGGGAGCAGACATGAGCTTGCAGGTGCAGGTTGAACAAATGGGTGACGAAGGCCGTCAGGGAGTGAGGTCTGCTCTCTGTAGGCCATGGGCGCCTGTTTACCAGAGAGGCAGACATGCGCTTGCAGGTGCAGGTTGGCTGACTAGGCGATGAAGGCGGGCAGGTAGTGAGATCTGCTTATAGAGACCAGGCATGAGCTTGCAAGTGCAGGTGGTCTGAATGGGTGATGAAGGCCGTCAGGCAGTGAGATCTGCTCTCCGTAGAGCATGAGCGCCTGTTTGCCAGGGATGCAGACGTGAGATTGCAGGAGCAGGTTGGCTGAATGGGCGATAAAGGCGGGCAGGTAGTGAGATCTGCTTATAGAGACTGGGCATGAGCTTGCAAGTGCAAGTGGTCTGAATGGGTGATGAAGGCCGTCAGGCAGTGAGATCTGCTCTCCGTAGGGCATGAGCGCCTGTTTGCTAGGGATACAGACATGAGATTGCAGGAGCAGGTAGGCTGAATGGGTGATGAAGGTGGTCAAAAAGTTGGCTTGCTTTTTTTTTGGAGAGCCTGCTGTGAGTGGTTGCTGGACAGGGTGCCTGTTTGCAATAAAATAGTTTGAGTTTTGTCCAGGAGAGTGCAGGAAGCATATCCACTGAGCACGTGAGTTCGCCTGAGTGAACTCAACAAACCTGGGTTTTCAAGCTCAAGGGCTGTTCGTCTGTTGCTGTGGTGGTTTTTGTGGCATCATGCTGCTTAAGGGGTTTCTAAATGAGCTCCTTCGTGAGTTGCACGCTATAAAGCATTCAGCAGGATTAGAAACCTAAGTGCACGCAGCGCATCACGGGCAAGAGTCTCACAAAGTACTGATAGAGTGGAGCCTAAAAGCAAGCATGTCGGTACCCTAATAATTTAGGAGGTGGGGGCACGTTTGGAGTAGGAATGTGAGGCCGGGGACAAGGCCCTCATATAGGTGGGGGCACTTCTGATGTGGGAATGCAGGGCCGGGAACAGGGCCCTCGGTTCGAAAAGTTGACAGCCTCTCTACCTTCTCTGATCCAGGCAATGACATTGGAGATGGTGTGATGGACCTTAAGGCCAGACACAATCTCCAGCTGTTAGGTACTGACCTACGGCGTAGGTCTTGCGCATGTATAGCCACCTGTAGCCATTTACTGCCGATCCCTGGCCCCACCACATACTCATTCAACCAGCTCGCTCATGCACCAAGGTACAGTGCATCACCAGCTTGTGTGGTAGCTTGCCCCTTTTAAGCCTTCAGCACGTCCTTTCAGGATGAAAGCTGAGGAGAGACCCCTAAGGCACGGGCTTGCTGCTCTTGCACCTCCCTGTTGAAACAAGATATTTCTTCATGGACAGACCAGGCTGCAAGGATCTGTGCCAAGTAGCCTCAGCAAGTTTACTGTGTTTTTTCATGCACAACCTGGTGTTGGTAGACTACAGCTCTGCTCCTTCATGTGCACATCTCTCCAGCAAGCAAGAGCTGCATTCCTTCTTGCGCGCTTTTTTTCCACGACAGCTCCAGCATTCTTTCTTCATGCACGCTTTCTCCAGCATGCAGCTGAAAGGTCCTAGACTTGAGCTGAGAGTTGCGTGAACCTTCGCACCATTTTCAGGCACTGAGATAGATGGATGGCGGTTCAGAGTCCCACTTACCTTCAAGGCATCCTCCGCAGAGGACAGCTTGAAAGCCAAGTCTGAGGCATGAGCTGCTGACTGTTGCGCCTCCTCACGTGCTGTGCTGCAAGCCTTGTCAAGCTTTAAGCACCTGTGCTTTAGCTCCTCGACTTGTTGCGTGGCCTCCGCCTAGACGTCAGCAGAGAGCAGTGTGTGATGTGGTGTGTGTGTGTGTGTGTGTGTGTGTGTGTATGTGTGTGTGTGTGTGTGTGTGTTTGTTAACTGGAAGGTGTCTAATGCAATGATACTTCCTCTTCATACTGCGCCAAGCATACTGCCCTTGCATACATGGGGCCATGACTCTGGGCACCCTTTTACACCCCCCTCCTCCGAAACGCATGCAAGCACACACCTGCTGTTCCAGGATCCGCTTCTCAGCATCTTGCCACCTCTGCCGGTTGGCCTCCGCCTATTTTGACCAAAAGGCGTGTGCAGAGTTGGTTAACGGTATTGCAGGTGACATCTGCATGTGCTGTGGGTTTGCAGGGAGACACTGTGCTACCAGCTCAGGCAAGCTCTTGCACATCCAGCTCCAAAGCACACACCTGCTCGCGCATGACAGCAGCATCCGCAGCTGCCCCTTTGCAGCTGCCAGCTCTACTGTCGACTTAAAATTAAAAAAGAGACACAGCGCTACCAGCTCAGGCAAGCTCTTGCTCACCTAGAATTAGGGCACACACCTGCTCGCGCATGACTGCAGCGTCCGCAGCTGCCCCCTTTGCAGCTGCCAGCTCTGCCACGAGCTTCTGTATTCGCTCAGGCCCTGAGGATTGAAGCTGCGCAGCTAAAGCATCCCGCTCTTTCTGAGTCGCCTGAGGTTGGTTTGGCAAAAAGCATCAGAGATCAGCGGGCAGAGCAGTCTCATTGACCAATATTAATCTGTGACAATAACCAGGCCAACGAGTCCCGCTCCTTCTAAAGCGCCTGAGACTAATTTTGGGGGGTACATCAAGAGGTTGGTTTGCGAGGCGAGAGATCATTAAGTAGAGCATCTCAGTGACAGGAACCCATGCCCAAAAGCCCCACTCTTTCTGCAGCGCCTGAGGTTGATGTGAGGTGGTGGTGACATGGGAGGCCGATGGGCAGAGTATCTCAGTGACTAAGTCCCATAAGTGGCAATAACAAGGCCAAGGCGCCCTGCTCTCTGACTGTAGCGCCTGAGGTAGTTTGGAGGGTGCATCAGATCAAAGGGTGGAGCATCTCAGTGACAGCTGTTAGATCGCAGGGGTGTACACATGCTTCTGCAAGTGATTGAAGTCCAAATGCCTGGAGCTGCAATGTCAACCATTTCATCAGTAGAAGTAGTGAAACAGTTCAAGGTCTGCTGTGCGCATTGCACACAGCTGCTGAGGCTGAGGGCATGTGGGGGTGGCAAAGCCAAGCCTGTGTACCACACATGAAGGAAAGAGCTCAAAGGCACCATGAACCCCCAAAAGTGCCTATGGTGCATTTAATGGAGAGATGGACACACACACACACACACACACACACACACACACACACATTAACATTTGCATTCTTTGTACTTGCAATTCATTGCCTCGTGTACGCAAGAAACAACAAACCCACTGCACAAGAAGCTTGCGCTGTGAGATCACAATGCAGGGGCATACAAGCTGCTGCACATGAAGCTTGCGCTGGGAGATCACGATGCAGGGTCATGCACGCAGCTGCTTGGGCCCCATGGACACAACTCATACCAAAATGAACATGCAACAGGCATGCATGTTGTGTTCTGTGTGAGCATGGTCACAGGCAGGGTTCCTCCGTTCGTGGATTTGAGACCAAAAATTTGATTAAGTTCAGATATTGTTTGAAATTTCTATGTGTAATTTATGAACTACAAAAGAAATTCAGCAGATTATTGACGAACTAGTTACGAACGGTGGAACCCTGGTCACAGGGTACCAACCTGTATGTGGAGCTTCTGCTGCGAGACCACGTTGCTGAGGTCCGTCACCAATTCCTCAAAGACACGCCCTTTTTGAGACGCCTCCTGCAAGCCAACCAACATAGTGGTTACAATGGCTACACTAGGGGGGACCCTGAGCCAGGTCGTTAGGCCCATTGGCTTGCAGGTCACTACCAGCCAACATAAGAACACCCATAAGCTTGGAAGAAAGGAAAAAGGTTGTTGTTCGGCTGAGACGCGCCCTTTTGGAACGTTTCCTGCAAGTCAACCAACACAACACGCCACTCTGTGTTGCAAGCACTTCACTTGCGCAGCGCTTGACTTGTCGCTGAGTCGCCCTTTCTGAGAGAGTTGCTGCAACCCACAAACACATCATACCACTCTGTTGCAAGCACTTCCCTTGCGCAGCGCTTGTCTTGCTGCTTACACGCCCTTTGGGACGATTTCTGCAGACCAACGAACTTATCGCACCACATTCTGTGTTGCACTCAGTTCTGTGTTGCACTCAGCTCCATAGCCCAACACTTGCTGCACAGCACACACACACAGAGAAAGGTTTGTGCTTCATACTTAGCAACACCCTAGTCCCTGGTGGCGATTAAGAGTAGATAATGTTGTTGAGTACCCTGTTACGAGACAGCAAGCATTGGCAACACACACACACACACACACACACACACAACACACACACACACACACACATACACACATGCATCCCTCCGCTGAGCTACAATACAGCATATGAGCACCTGCAGGGCTGTTGACAGCATGGCAACCTGCTGCTCAGAGGCTGTCAACTTCTCTTGAAAACCGTTGCGCTCCTTGTCACTCTCCTGTGTGTGTGTGTGTGTGTGTGTGTGTGTGTATGTGTGTGTGTGTGTGTGATTGCGTGATTGTGTGTGCGCACGCACCCCCACACTTGCTGCACTGAGCTTGAAGTGATGAGCAAATGTATTAAGTTTGAAACCAAAATAAGATTTGTCCTTCTAAGCATTTTTAAGCTTGCTCATTGCAGCATGTCTAGGCATGTTAGTTTGCATGTCATAGCATCTTATATTGCAGGGTACAAAGCACTCTGTTAGTTTGGGGCAGCTTGAGGCTCAAGCTGCAGGAAGTAAGATGTAACTGACCCCTAAAACATACTGGACCTGGACCTGTAAGGCATCCTGGACACACGCGCACCTCTAAGGCATACTGAAGCTGGACCTTGAGGTAGGTGAGCTGCTCTTGCATGATGCTTCGCTCCTGCTCCGCCTGAAAAGGTGACCGTTCAGCAGGCTCGGTTCAGGAGAGCAACGTGGACACACACACACACACACACACACACACACACACACACACACACTCCTTCTATCTTTCAGCTCTGAAGCTGTTGCAAACCAACCTAAGATCATTGTGAGGCATCCCTCATCATTATGAAGATGCTTCCAAAAACTCTACATGAAGAAATTAAGTCAGGAGCAAACCTCCCTTGCGTTAATCACTGAGCTCCTCCATGCCCGTACCCTGTACTTATCCACAATTGCCTGGAAACACAGGAAAGCTGACGCTACGGGTACAACGCACCTGCGCAGCCATGCAAAGCCGGCCACGCTCTTCTGCAGCTCTGGACTCCGTAGCTTTCGCTGCTGCTATGTCATTCGCAGCCTGCTGCCGTACTTGATCTAGCTCCTGTGGCGTGCATCACATAAACAAAGGAAATCAAGATCATGCATGTGCACTTTCGAGCTTCACTGTAGTGCAAACATTGCTTCCTCACACTTGGTCTAGCTGCTTGGTGCATCATAAGCGCACATTATCATAAGGGGATGCCTTTGCAACTCATTGGAAACTTTGCCAATACCATATGGAAGAATGTTAGAGAATGTCAGAGGAGGTTAATTGAGGCCCAAAATGATACGCTTTTAAAAGGATCTCAAGGCACACGCGCCGATATGGCAGCTTTCAACCTCACGACTTTATTGCACCCATAGCAGCTGAGTTTGAAGATTGCCGTTACGGGCAGCGTGCTTATTTGACTGCGGCGTGACACCACCGCCCACACCTTAGCATGCTGCTGTGCTGTGGAGGCTGAGGCCTCCGTCAATGCTTTGACGCGTCCCAGGAGCTCATGCTCCCTGCTAGAAGCCCCCTCTGCTGCTTGCTGAGCAGTCACCAGCTGTGCTTTGAGTGCATTGACCTGTGTGTGCGTGTGTCCATGCGCGGGTGTGTGCATGCGTATGTGTGCCATGTGTGTGTGTGTGTGTGTGTGTGTGTGTGTGTGTGTGTGTG
>QAXF01005936.1:13239-26258 GCA_004335645.1 Dunaliella sp. WIN1
TGTGTGTGTGTGTGTGTGTGTGTGTGTGTGTGTGTGTGTGCGCGCGCGCGCGTGTGCGCGTGCTCACCTGATACTCCAAGTTGACTGACATTCACATTCACCGTAAGTAGTAGTAATGCGTGCGAGAAGTGTGTATTGGAGATAATATAGTTAATGAATGCTTTGTCTCAATAAAATCTTCGAACAACAGGTAGAGCGTCCTTGCTCAATAGTCTTGATACAAGTGTATGAAGCCCCGATTTATCACATAATCATGTCCACAGAATGAAATTATTGTCGTTCCAGGCATGAGGTGTATCTACGTCTGGTTTCAATAGATCGTTGGTGTAAAGCAGTGTCTTTTGTCAGCAGGTGAAGACTAAGGTTGATATGCCGGTAGCTTAATCATAATTACTACCTTTTAAACGTATATTGGAGCAGTACGGCAAGCTTGCACACTTCTCCCATCACTAATGGCAGAGCTGAAAAGGTAGCGGCCAGGATCAGCTGTTCCTGGGCATTAACTTTCATTTTGTTTTTTGTAAGCAGCAATGCACTTGAAGCAGAGACTCAGGAGCTCGAACCTTGAGACAAAACTTGATTAACTACCAGCAGAGCCTTTCTTTAATAGCACCTCGTAAGCCTTTCTCTTGTCACACAAAGTTTCTGTATGCGCTTTGATAAATAACATGGAGAGCCAATCTTGAACTTAGCCTATTCGCGGATTCCCTGCTTCCCTGTCTAATGGTGGCTGCTGATTGCTTGAATTGCTGTGGTTGACCTGATAGCTTTTCTTGCCTTTCTTCTTGGTCTGATTGGTCATTTTTGCAGGCTTCTTCTGCTTCAGCTATGCTGCCCTTGTAGGTACAGCTATTTAAGCTTAACCTTATGCACAGAACGGACGTGTAAGTCTGGTGCAAGGTTGATAATCAAGCTTGTTATTATAACCCTTTTGAAGATGAAGCGGCTGCCCTCAATGTAGTTACATGAATATCCTCTGTTCTAGTCTGGCTGCAAAGTTATGACTTTAGCTTTATGGCTCTTGCAGGTTGCTGCTGTAAAACAGTGGCAAAGAGAAGCCTACTAACTACTGGGAAAGTAGTACCTCTAAACAGGCAGGACCTGGCTTGAAAGTCCATGCACACCTTCACTGGACTATCCCTTACGGGACTTCCTGACTATGTGTGTAAGTTGTGAGCTTTTTTTATGGCTGCAGGATCTCAGGTTGGAGACTTGAAATAGTTGTCGCTGGCAGGCACCTGCAACCCATACCATAACAACATAAGCGCTTTGAACATAAAATATCCACTTAATTCACACTGGCTTAAAGAGCCATGCTTCATTGAGTCTTCTTTATCAAACCATAATGCGTTTGCTTATAAAAATGAAAAAACATACAGTGTCACTTCCGTATCGCGAGCAGGCATGCAAGCTCAGAAAATTGCACTCCTACCTCAATCGACCTTCCTTTTTGCACTTGTTGACTCTAGGAGGTCTGTACCTAAGGCCTCATTGCTATCTACTATCTATCATGCAAGCCATCAGGAATTCTCTGACGCCTTCAATCAGGACATGTTGCAATACGTCTATCGAGGATGGCACATAAACCTGACAGCTGATTTAAGTCTCTTCTCTATTCCTATCAGCCTGCGAAGCAGCCAGCCAACAAAGGTAGATGGCCTTCTTTATGTAACCCTATACCATCCTGTGAGTCAGCAGTGTGGGGACAAGGTAGCAGCGCAGTACCAGCAAGTAATTACCAGCACTTGTGCAGTATGCACCACTTACTAGCTTGCGAATGTAAGGTTGGCATGACTTACGCTATGCAACAAAAATGTATCCAGCTCCAAACCGGTGGAAGTAGCTTGGATATGAATGAATCAGCATGGCATAACGCCTATACCTTGGTTATGAATGGAGTATTGCGACAGTGCGTCAAAATTCTGCTAGCCAGGATGAATGTTGGATTGTTACAAATGGCACCACCGAAGCTTCCAGGAGACAGCCTTTTATTGCCGGAAGGCTAAATAGAGGACGACTGCGTTATATATTGCATGTGCAATAATAGCTGAGTTCACCTGAGAGCACAGGACAGAAGCAACAGTCAGGAACTGGGGAATATGCTGGAATTGTTTGGGACAATGCACACTGATACGCAGCCAACCAAGGCATGGTTTTAAGGCAACGTTAGGCAAGCATGCACCATTGCAAGCCTTTTTTGTTCATAACTACATTGAAACTTATCAGGCGAGGAGAACTTACATTGCCCGCTAACACGGATGTGGCTGCGAGGCTGCTGCCAAGCAGCGTCAAGCTCGGCATCTCACTTGGAAGCAGGTGGCTTGCTGCAAAAACCACAGAGCTGCCACCGATGGCAAGTGGTATGGGCATGAACTTGGCAGCCCCCTGCAATAGAAATCCCCTGAATGTACAGCAGAGGAGCACAAAAGGTGTTTGCTCAGGGCTTGGTCTGCAGTGGCATGCTCAAGGTTGTAATGGTCCGTGATGCAAGGGCGGCTAAGCTATTTAGGAAACAGGGAGTCTGCTGCAAAGTTTGATTGATGTTATGAAGAGTAGCAAGGCTTTCCTTCATGAAACAAGCTGTCAGGTGAAACAGCGTAAATTAAGCGAAACTGCAGTAAACCCAGAACATCCTGTGTCAGGGACTCGCATACCTGAAAAACAACTCCTCATGCACTGGGCCGATGACAGTGATGCTAAAAACACACAAAGCAAATGGCAGGCCCTTGAGGCCCTTTAAAACATCCAGAAGTTCCTGTGCAGGCAGCCAGTAGGGTAGAATAGGGTCAGTTTGAACCCTGGCGTTCATTACTAGGTGCAGTGCGTAATTATAATGGGTAAGCTGTGCATGCTTGCGAGTTATTGAGGAAGCAGTTCTGCATGCAAACTATGGGAAACTAAACAGTACAAGTACTGGTGACAAGGATGGCCACAAACAGGAGCTGGATACCCTTTGGAGCTTGAGAATAAATTAGAGACGTGCTCGTGCCCATTATGTCTTAATATGTGTGTTTCTTGATGCTGAATTGGCACAAAGCAGCATAGCTGTGAGCATCAATACAAGCACCAACCTCAGTGTTTTGGGCGCTCTGGTGTGGGAACACATAGGCTAGAGCGGAAAGGGACAGGAAAGACACTAGAGCACCCAAGGCTCCAGCGCCCACCACACTCCACAGGCTCCGCTGCTGCACTCCTTGCTTGCCCTCTGTCTGGGGTGCTGCAATCTTCCATAACAATAACACAGCTGCGAGCTGGGCCACGTCGCACGCTATGATCACACCTGCACACAAGAGCGGGTCTACCTAAGAACACAAGCCAGAACTAGGATGGGGCCGCCAGGAATCACAAGTTCAATGCTATTCCCATACAAGTGCAACCTGCACACAAGGGCGGGTCTACCTAAGAACGAAAGCCAGGATTAGGAGGGGGCCGCCAGGAAATACAAGCTGAATGCTACTTCCATACAAAAGCAACCTGTACACAAGGAAGGGCACAGCTGTTGCAAGCCACTGACAAGGCTGCAATGCAGTTTTTCCTGGGCAAGCCTGAAAGGGTATGCGTGTACTAGGCATGGTACGAGTCAATTCTGCATGTAAGCCCCTACGCTAGCATTACCTGCAATGTCAGAAGACGCCAGTTGGTCCGGTCCCGATAAGCCTCGGAACAAAGCTAGTGTTTTGAAGCTCTCCGTGTTCAGCACTAACTGTGTATGGTACGGGTAGATAAAGAGCTGTCTGAAATAATGAGCTGCATGATTTGTTCAGCTCGAAGGCACAGTATCAGGCTGCTGTATGTGTAAGTATCCTTTTGAAGTACTACCATGACTGTAAGCAAGATAATCCAGCTGCCTATTGCCTGGCTGCTTTTGAACGTTAGTAAGAGCCAGACGGAGCAGAGCACAGCGCACCTTCACTTACCCGTATAACGAGGAATAGCAGTGCAGTGTTGACGAAGTTAACCCCGCGCATTGTGGGAAGCGAATAGCCAGGCAACAAGTCTGGCTTGGAACCACTTGTACTTGACTGCTGAAGCTGAGGCAGTAGCTGGCCTTCTGTGTCCTTCCGGCTGCTTTCATCTCTGCTAGCGTTCTCTTTCTCTTTCACTGCTCTACATGAGCACGTACTTCTCCTGTATATTACGTGTCCTCCTCTATGAAGCCTGCCACGTATGCATGACAGGTTCCTGTGAGAACAATGGGCTTGCATTGCATGCTCTGCCTGCATTGAAATATTTTGATTATGCAATGTTATGTAAGATTCAATGTAGCAATTTAACCTCGTAGAGCTTGATGATTTGGTGGATCGAGTGAGATTGTGGTTGAAACGTCGTTCTATGTTTGGTAGCGTATGCTTATAAAAGAAACTACTGTGTTACTGAGTCTATGATGGTCTATGATGGTGGGGGTGCGATGGTTCTGTCTTTTCTGCCGCAAGCAGTACTATATGTATTACAAGAGTCTGATGCTGCGCTTTATAAATTACCTCGCTGACAGTTTGTCACTTTCTTTGCTTCAGATCAGGGTTAAATCACGGGATGAGTTATTTACTCAGGTAGCTTCAGCAAGCAGCTGACATTCAATGGGAATCCCCTCATAGACAAGTGCCTGTACAGCTCTTACTTTAATTTTACTGTCTCTCTTATGTCTGTCCAACCACAATCATTGAGTGGAAACGCTGCGGCATCAGGGGAACAGGTACCCATACGAGCTCAGTATTTGAACATATAATTACAATTATGTTTTTGGGACACTGTCAAAGATGAAGAGCATATTATCTTAGACTGTCACAGTAAAAGTCTGGTGCAGCTGCGCACCCAGTTTCAACATATCTTCAGTCTGTCCAAGAAGATAGCTCAACTTGCTTGAAGGACTTCATAAACCAACTTAATGCTTCGGGAATTGCTACGTTTGTTACTGTTTGCCTGAGATGCTGTGGCTGGCCTGGTAGCCGTCTTGCTCTTTCTTTTCAGTTCTCTTTATCTTTGGTTGCTGCAGGCGTCTTCTTCAACTAAGCTACCCTTGCAGGCAGGTACAGCTGTGTAACCAAACCTTTGCGCTATTGGAGCAAGTGCTTGAGTGCCTTATGCTGCAAGTAGTATTGGTAACCATCATGCTTGGTGAAACTGGAGCATGACCTCACCGCAAAGAAGGCCCTGGAGGTCTGTCATTTGAACCCTGGGGCATGCAAGCACAGGTGATAGTTCTCCCTGCTGCGACGAAGAAGGTTGGGCCCTTGTAGGCAGGTACAGCTGTATAACCTTAACCTTAGAATATCGGGCCCAGCTGCATGCGCATAGACAGGGAAAGCGTTTGCGGATCCCTGACCAGATGTACGAAAGTGTTATGTGTCCTCGTATCACGCAAATGGAGCTTCAGTATATTATGCTTAACGCTGCATGTACCGCAATAGGGGCTTGAGGAATGTAGCTTTGTTTGTGCAACTAAGGTACGCAACCATGCCCCACCCCCCTACCCATAGCCCTGGTTGTAGGGCTCCGCTGCTTGCTGGGCACCTTTGCTAGTCAGGCACCACCAGCAGGCAACAAGCCTGGTACATGAAACCATGGGCAACCCCTTTTGTCTAAATTAGAAGCGTGGGTAGATGGAGGTTTGGCTCCAGCATCAGTGGGGGCTTTGCCCTTTAACAACAAAGGCTGTGTAATCTCTCCAATAGAGTAATGCTTCACAGGCAATCATCTGGCCTTCACTTAGTCTATGCGCACATCCTCAGAGAACACACTAGATATCTAACACGTCAAACAGAGCAGGTGCATGACGTGCGCAGCTTGCTATAAGATCTCCACATTAAAGAGCTCGTTGTTGCTGAGCGACAGCTGCTGAAGGCTGACATCTGTTCCGGGCTGTGGCCTTGCTATCACCCGTCGTGGGAACTGTGCCACAAGCTGGTAACCTTCCCTGCCTTCTCCCTCTGCCTCAGCCTCCCATCCGCCAGCAGGCGCCCACTTGGCATCCACAAACTCAAACAGCAAGCTGGCGCCAGCCAGCAGCGAGAAGCGCCTGTGTGCATACAAATTAAATCATGCATCCATCTATGAATGGCTATTGTTACAAACTGCTTCACCTTCCTACACTTCGTCAGCTCCTGTTCAAGGCCTTAAACCTTCACCCAGCCTTTAGCACATAGATTGGAGGAACATGGTCCCGTGAAAGTGTTTGCATCCACCATTTGAGGAGTAAAAATTATGTACAGCTAATACTGATCTCAAAAGCAGCTGTATTTATTCTAATTGGTGGCTAGCCACAATCGAACCATCTCCTACTCTGCTCGCTTTGGGCAAGCGAAGTGCTAACACTGCACAAATCGCTAGGGCGGTAGGGGCATACCCATCGGAGCAGCCGTTGCTACCGGCATTAATTGCAAGCATGACAGCACACACACACACGCACATGCAGACAAGCACACGCACACACGTGCGTGCACACAAGCACACGCACACACACACACACACACACACACACACACACACACACACACACATCCGCTCTCTCACACAAGCTCGAAACAGGCCATTGATGTCGCTCACCTGCTAATCCGTGAGCCCTCTGGTAAGCGGAATGCAACCGTCACTGCTGGCTGGTCGGCGGCTGGCTCAGGGGGGAGTTGAGCTTCACGCTGGGCTCTGAGTTGCTCCAACGCAGCTACCTTTTGTAACTGGGCCTGCTCTGCTTCCTGCTGCTTCCGTGCCTGCAGAGCATGGAGGTGTCAGTGAGAGGTTGAATATCCCATACAACACAAGGAGCACTTACACAACAGCATCGTTACCTAGCTAAGAAGGTAAGGAAGCTGAAGCTAAGCCTCAAGATCTACCCTTCTCCATGCCGTTGCTACTGCCTGCAAACTTTCTCCTTGCCTTGAGCAAATAATGCCTTTTGGCGTTGACTGGAGGAATGTATACAAGTACATGCAGGGACCCTGCACTGGCCAGTCATTGCCAGACCAACATACTGGCTACCAACATACGACCTTACTCCCTAGCTGCCTTAACTACTAACTCGACCTCTCTTGCTTTGGTCTGGCAAGCAGCAGGGTCACAAGGCTTTTCTTCTCCATGCCCTGTTCTGACAGCCAATTATTGCCAATGGTTGAGACTGACAACTCCAAGCGTCTGCCTCAACTGTCTCTGAAAGATCCTTAATACTTCCTACTATGTTGTCTCTTTTGTTGCAAGTAGCGAGATTTGGCATGTAATTCGCAACCCAAGAGCTGCTCCTCAGGCAAACACAGAACAAAAAACAAAGTCTACGCTTTCTGACATCAGGTGCAGAAGAAGTGTAACATGGGTAGATTATGCTGAACCAGCACTCATGTGTAATGCGCCAGATTCTGTTACTGCACCTTATACTTTCCATCAATAACGACACCTTTGACCTTCATGTGCAGTGTGCATCAAAACCAGCAGAACATATCATTCAGATACCGCTGAGGGTGGTTCAAAGTGTGTGCCTGCTGTCTGCTGGAACAGCCACACCCACCTACAATTACACCTTTACCCCACACACACACACACAAACACTTTGCTCCATCTGCCCTGGCAAAGCTCCAAAGTTCTTGAGCACATGTTTAGAGTAAAACACTTTCTGTCATTGGTTTGGCTGAGACAATAATGACACAAGCTCCACTCGCCTGAAGGACTTCATGAAGCAACATAATGCTCTGGGAGTGACTGCTTTTGTTGTAAAGTACCTTAATTACTGAAGCAGCTAGGTTTTTGTGCTCTCTTTCTTAGCTTGGATAGGGTAGATTGCGGGTGCCACCTGCTCCAGCTAAGCTGCCCTTAAAGGCAGGCACAGCTTTGTAACCTCAACCTAAGCTAGTGACACAAGGCTGCAAGGGCAGAAATGTTACTGCAGGCTCACCTCCTCTGCCTCAGACGCCCTGACCAGCTCCAAGGCTTCTTGAGCTTCACGCTCACGAGCAGCACGCATAGCAGCCAAGCGCTCAGCATGCTGCCTCTGCTGCTCCTTCAGAGCCTCTTGGCGCTCTTCCCACTCGCGGATCAAATCCTCCGTCTCAACTGGACAATACAACAGGGAGCATTCATGCACCTTAGATTCATACCGCCCTGCCTGATGCATACATGTACTTAACATGGCGTGTTTTGCAATGTAGCCCGAAGGATTTTTCAATAAGAATTGACGCCCGTGTTGGACTTGCATAAAGGGGGTGGCTTGTATCTTTCCTCTTCCCTTGGAAGTGCTTACCATACTAGTCTTATATCATTGCACAAAAATACCTTTTTGGTCTGCAGACAAAGAAATTATATTGATTTAGGCGGTGCATAAATGTGCTTAAATAATAAAAACAAATATTTTTAGCGATGATCAAGCAAGGCGGTGAGCAAGATGAGCAGCGTGTCCATGTCTACAACTTCAGCAGATGTTATCCCGCTTCCTGAATCCCCCAGACTCGTCAAACATCAAGCAGGGGAAGCAGAAGCAGCAGAAGCAGCAACATGATGAGCACATCCAGCTGCAGCGCACGGAGAAGGAGCAGCATGCTCAACAGGCAGCAGCATACAAGCGGTGCCCAAGCAAGCTCCGCAAAGATGAAGTTGGCAGCAGTGATGAGTAAAGCCAGTGGGAGTGAGGGGGACATCAGCACTAGGGGTGAAGGGGGCTCTGAGGAGAACTCAAGATCTAAGCTTGAGCCATAAGGACATGGTCACTGACTGACTGAGGCCGTTAGTTCAGTAAGAATGCTGGTGGTTACTCATACCACAGTTGAACGAACGTTGTAAGTTGGGCTATAGCACTGCGTGAATTGCATATTGTAATTCATTCAGTTCTTCTAGGGGTGTGTAAAAGATGCACAAGTGAAATACTAATCATTTTAAAAATGGTGCGTAATGAGTACGGGCTAGTATGGTACTTAGATAGTTGAGTAAACTAAAAGTTTGGTGGGCTATTATCAGCATAAGAGGAATCGGCTATTCACTTGATGTGCTGAATAACATAAGAACCCAAACTCACCCAATTTTGGCCAGTGGTTGATCTGGTGTTGCTGTGAAAAAGTAAAATGATACCATAGCCAATTAGGCACGTGCGCCGAAACGGACAGATTCCAAACTTTGCTGCTATGGACAGGCCTTGTAAACAGGCCTACAAATTCTGTTACTGAGCTTGAAAACTGCCACTTTTGGCGCGATCTCCATGGGATTGTTTCAGAAGCATACCCATCTTAGGCTCTAGATAGCCCCCTCCGGCAAATTATTACCTGGTTTCAGTGTGTTACACTGGGCCAGTAAATTTGCTAACTCAATCTTACTAGATACTACACCTGCCTCAATGTCAACGACTGACGCAACTAACAAATGAGCAGGGCAGCAGGGCAGCAGCTTGAGCAGCTTGTATCGAGAAACCTTGTTGAAGAAACCTTGTTCACGAGATTGCAACATCCAACTCCAAATGAAAGCAGAAAATTCAGCTGCATTGCAATGCTGATAGCAGCTACCGCTAGCATCTTGTGGTCCACAAGACCTACCTGACGCCACCACCTCTGCTTCCACGTCAGTGTCAATAACCGATACAGCTGGCTCTGGCTTCAGTTGATTTACCTGGACGGATTTATGAAAGAGCTTAGTTCATGAGTACAGTTGAATAGCTTGGGCATTAAGTCATTTGAGATCCACAACAATGTACGTGCACCCATGCTTATGGCCTTGGCGTCTTGTGCATGCAAGCAAGTTCACTCTTTCCCAGCCACATGCATGCGTTACCATCACGTGCACCAGCAAAACCACAGTGCTGCAACTGTCCCACAGAAAAAAGCAATGACTTACTCGTAGCAGATACTGCGAGCCTGCATGCTCCACGCGTAACGTGTCGCCCACAGTTAGCGTGCAGTGCTTCATCAGTGTCTGTTCTAACACCTGTGCATGGAACGTAACATTTGCAGCTCGTAAGCATGGTGCTCCATTACCACTTCAGTACTTCGCCCAACAAAAGATGCACAGCGTGGGCACAGTAGCGTGCACACTGCTTCTAAATCATATCTTTCAGGCTACAACTATAAACTGCATTGTAGCATGAAATTTGTGTTGTAACACAATTATATACATTTTGCACTTTGGCATGAAGCAAAGCACAAGCAAAATTTCTAAGTCAAGTGCTCATCAGTATCTAATCCAGCAGCTGCACGGAAGACACCGCAAAAGAGCAAGTGATGGAGGTCTTGCTCCAATGAAGTCCCTCCATGACCCTTGCAACTTTGCATGCAGCTTTCAAGTCCTGTCTTAACCCATGTGCTTGTGCAAAGAACCCTCCATGATACCTGCCGGATGATCTAGTATCTAGGTAGAGCTTATATAGCTGTACCTATTTAAAAAGGTAGCTTAGCTGAAGCAGAAAGTACCTGTGACCTTCCAAACACAGGATAAGAGCAAGAGAGGCTTTAAGGTCATCCACACCTCAGGATCTCAGTGACTTGGTAAGCACAAGGAATGCATTGTGATATATGTCACATATACAGTATATATGCACCTGTTTTGCACCTTAAGCATTGGTGCACTTGCAGGTAGTAAGGATCGCACCTTAAGCATTGGTGCACTTGCAGGTAGTAAAGATCACAATGCAGCTTCAACAGGACCATGGTTTAGCCGTTACATGATGCCTCGCCCAACCTTAGCTTTAGTAAGTGCTACGATGAGATGAGAAAGAACAAGGGCAGCTCATTCCTAGGCCATCACACCACTTTGTTCAGCAAGGTACGAAGCACAGGCTTGAGAGCTCCCTGCAACCATCAGCACAGCATTGCACCTGCTTCATGTGCCCGCTCACGGCATAGCAAGCACCACTTTGAAGGAAGCTGTTTGTTATGGCACTTCTGGCACAACATCAGTGCTTCCACCAGAGCGGTACAGGCTTACACGATCCATTGTTCCTGCCCTGCCAAAGCAAGCAGTGTCTCACTTGCTTCACATCATCCCCAACAGCTTCATGGAAGTTCCTGGACAGCGGTTGAAACTCTACAAAGGTGCCCTTTTCTAAGCGTTTATATCGAACCTGCGATGCATCAGCATAGAGCACGGTTGTAAGGTGTGAGCGGTGACTTGTTGCTGTTGCGCCTGGTTTGAATGCTGCAATGCAGCCATGCACTCCGTGCATTAAAGTACAGTAGCTGAACTCACTCAAGCAGCAACTTAGCATGCATGTTCTAACTTTCTGCAGGCATTTTTTTAGCTCCTAAGTCACACATACCTTGACCAATTTGTCAAATAATAGGTGTATCTTGATGAGAGCAGCACCTCCAGACCTGTCCACTGCAAGAGCTATCTAGAAACAACAAAGAGCAGGTCCTATGATAAGTACTTGTGTAAGGCCACGGATGCATACCTCCACAGTTCCTTGTGCACTTTGTCCAGGTCCCCATATGCACTCTCGCACTTTAGAGGGTATTGCTACAACTCCTTCTGGGGCACTGAACTCCAGCACACCCGCATGAGTTGCGTGCACGTCAGCACGCCCACTAGTGCTCGTTGCTTCACTGCATGTACGCAAAAGCGGGACATGTTCGATTGCAAGCACTCCTGCAGTTTACAGCCATGAGCAAAACAAAACCTAGCTGCCAAATAGGTTAGGGTTGCAGGTAACTCCATATACACGCCAAGGAGCACGGACAAGGAGCAAACGGCAGCGCAACAATGTACTCCAAGCTTTTGAATGTACTGCATGTGCTCGTGACCCCTTGTGGGATATAATGCTGATGGCTCCTTCACATGTACGTGCTTAGCTTCCAATGGCTTCTATGCAGCTTGTGAGGCTGCTGTCCAAACAGTATGGTAACACATGTAGATATGCTCAATGAGCAGACGGGTGGAGGAAGCGCATGTTTGTATGCCTCCTTCAGCTTGAGTGCACCTTCAGACTCCGGTTCATTACCAACACAAGAGTGCACAGCATGCACTGTAATTCACAGGCCTAAAGGATATTGCAAGTTAGCCAACACAGGCGTCTACAGCTAGTGACTTAAGGAAAAGCATGCATGGCTGTGCTTAACGCTCCAAGGTTTGAATGTCGAGATGGGTCACCAGCACAATACACACAGACCCTCGATGGCCCATCCAAGGACGTCAAGTACGAGCCAAATTTTAGCAGCATCTATGGTGTACATACCCTTTAGGATGACACTTAACCAGGCCTTAAGCGTACAGAGCACTGCACTGGGCGCCATGATATTGATCCAATTGAAGCAGGCAATGGCCCATCTCACATGGGCCATCTAATGTATTAGGCACCCGCATCGTCAACAGCATGGTGCCTCATGCACAGGTAACATTCATCCAGTGCTTGGGTCCAATGTCAACCTGGTGCTGACACCATAAATCTTCCACACTGGGAATGCGGCCCTCACCTGGAGCCTGCTGATGTTGGCACCCTCAGCTCAAACAGTAGGGCCCCGTTCTTGTAGGCATCCAGATCCATCAGCTGCGAGCTGAACGAACCGGGAAGGATGATCTGCAAGGCGTATGTACGCAAAGGTCCAGCTGTACCCGTATTGAGGCATTGCTGGTGTCTCCAGCAGAATGGCACAAGCACAAGTCAGGTCAGATGAGTGACAAGCTGGCTCTGAGAGCGTAGGCAGGCATCAGTGGGCACAAGGTACGCACAGATCCATCTCCCAATCAGGGAGGGTCGTATGCAAGTTCTCCAACGCAATTGCCCTTGGCAATGAGGGAGCACATAGTGACCACAATTTCACAGAATTCAGTTGCACAACACATTAGCAAGGATGCACTCAGTGCGCAAGTGCCGAGGCATGGTGCATACCAATGCAAGGTGTTGCATAGGTATGACTGTCCACCTTGGCACAAGACTGGACGTAAGCAGGTGCACTGCACGTTGGATACATCCTTGCCTGGAATTACATGTCACATAACATGCTACACGTGCATCATGATTGAACTTCAGCTCGAGCTTGTGTGCTTGCGCGTGTGCGCACGTGCGCGTGCGCGCGCGCACGCACACACACACACACACACACACACACACACACACACACACA
>QAXF01005948.1:318-10917 GCA_004335645.1 Dunaliella sp. WIN1
ATGGTGCCAATGTGTGCATTGAAGTCTCCACACACTATCAAGTGGTGTCTGTCAGTGAGGGCCTGTTGCATCTCATCGCCCAAATCAGCAAATTGAGCATCCACCTCATGGCTGGGTTTAATATAAACTGCACATAGTGTAACGTCCGTGTCTTTAGCAAATAGCTTTTTGTCACACACAGCCCACACACTCTGGGTCTGATCAGAAACTCTACTCAAATTTGTGTATTCCGCCACGTTTGTGGCTGCCTGTACCTACCTACAAGGGCACCTTAGCTAAAGCAGAAAAAGTGTGCAACCAAAGGTTGTAGAATTAAGAAGAAAGGCAAGAAAGGCTATCACTGATGATAGTATCAGGTCAGCCACAGCATTTAAATGCTATGAAATGGAATTTCAGGCTACCATAGCCTGGTGATTAGTAATGAAAGTAGCAACTCCCAAAGCATCAAGTTGGTCTTTCATGCGGGTGATGGTAAATTCTTGGAAAGAGCTGAAGATTTGTCAATACAGGGAGCAAAGTTGCACCAGGTCTTCAATCGGACAGTCTAAATGCAGTTGAGGAACCGGCAGCTTAGGCAGTTGAGGGTGCCGAATTAGAAACCAAATGTTAGACCTCGTGAGTTCTTCGTCAATTGTTATGCCATCTTGTCGCTCGTTTACTATTTTCCAATACCATTAATATAATTTTTGTTTAGATTTTGCAACGCGTAGATTGTGCTGGCCACAAGATGTTCACGTCTTGGACAACGAAAGTTTCTTGTGCAGAGATATGATATGAATGTAACACAATTGTCACAAGCAAGTCTAGATACTGTGTAAAAAGACTTGCCCGTGGCCTCTGCTGGGGCTTGATGCTGCTCCTACTGAGCATCTTAGCCCTGCATGGCCAGTTATTCCATCAGTGCGAGCTCCAGAGCAAAAGACTTGGAATGTGCTAAACCTGCTGCTCAAACAGCCGAGCGCGTGTACAAGTACCTGTTGTGCCTGATCCTGGCAGCCTCATGGATTGCATGCAGCTGCAGCGTGATACTACTGGTGAGTGCTGCGCGTCTGACCGTGTTCTAGCCAATCAGCAGCATTTGACCCGTTACGTGCAGGGATAAAGTGACGCTTGTGTGCTTACACGCACACAATCAACACACGATGACTTGTTTAGCCACAGCTGTCACATCCTCTTGCCCCACATCTTTGCATCACATGCTAGGTTTTGAATGTATCCGTGCTCTGTGGCAACTTGCACTGTGTTTCAGAATGTGTCCTGTCAACTCGAAGCAGCTCTTCAACTTCTGCAGGAGCATGCGCTAAGACCCTACTTCACCTGCCAAGTTAAGTCTGGGCAAACACCAGTCCTTGATTCTCTCTGATGCTGCCTCCTAACAAGCCTCGTGCTTCTTGCAAACCCTGCATCCACAGAATCGCAAGCTGCTGGTGAATCTGCACTTCCACTATCCCTTCGCGCTGTCAGCATGGGGGCAGTTCCTCAGCGGTGGCCTGGCTTGGGCCTGCAGCTCCAGAGTACCAGCCACGCAAGTTAGCACCAAGTTCTACCTGAGGTGAGTGCAGTGCCGTGCGGGAGGGAGATTACTTGCACAAATTACCTACACACCCCTTCTGCTGTCCCTCTGCTCCTGCAGGAGGATACTGCCTGTTGGTGTCGCCCAAGGGTTAGGCATCTATCTGTCGAACAACCTGTACCTGCTACTCACGGTGCGAGTGTGGCACATTCTGGCCTGAATCATAGCTGAGGCGTGTGCACGATCTTCCTGCTCAGTCAAGAAAGAAAGTGTTATGCCATTTACTTAATTTCATTCACAACCGGCCCCCTGTCTGCTTATTTTCTGCTCAGCCATGCTGTAGCATAACTGCAGCAAAACAACATCATCTGTGACACATGCACAGCAGAGCATCACCCTCAGCAAATTTGAAGAAGCTGAACACCATCTGTAGCACATCATCAATAGCGCAGCACTTGTAGCACAATTACTCTGAGCGGCGCTGCACACCCACTGATAACATTGCACTTCCGGTACTGCCTTTGCTTCCTTCTCAAATTTAGCAGGCGGCAACTATCGAGGTGGCAAAGTCCACTCTTGTGCTTCTATTCACATCTGAGCAGGTGGCATTCACCAAACTGGCAAGGTCCACTCTTGTGCTTCTATTCACATCTGAGCAGGTGGCATTCACCGAACTGGCAAGGTCCACTCTTGTGCTTCTATATACAATTGAGCAGGTGGCATTCATCGAAATGGCAAGGTCCACGCTGCCTCTGTTCATCCTAGCTGCCCTGTACCTTGCTGGCCTGGAGCACCCTAACGGCCAGATGGTGCGCTCAGTGCTGCTCATCGTGGTGGGCTGCTCCATCAGTGCGTACGGCGAGGTAACACTTCTCCAACCTGGGGGTAAAGGACGCTTTTTTTCTGGATGCTGCAGCTTAATAGTGATTTTGCCTGTTAGCCTTCCCAAGATGTGTGCTGCATGCTTTAATCAGTCGTCCATTGCACCCTTATCCCTTGGTGAGGGTGGAGTTGAGAGGCGTCTTCTTGGACACAATGCTGTTTTGCTGCTACCCAAGCGCTTTCGCTTGCTTGCATCCGCTGTACCTGTAGAACTCTGCTTGCATCACCCAAGGTGTACAATTTCTTGCAGTGGTTCTGTAAAGCTAGGCTATGTTCAGCTAGTAGCACAGCAAGTAACGAGTCAGCTCACTCTTACAGATCCTTAGATTTGCAAGCAGTTCAACACGCATAATGCTTAGGCCGTAGGTGCATGGCGCTAGTTACTTAGGGTGCACCTTTCAGTGCAACTTTCTGCACTCCCCACGTCAAGGCTGTTCTTACTCATGTGTTCTTCTTTTGCAGGTGCACTTGAGCTCACTCGGCATGTTGTGCTTGATAGCCAACTTTTGCATAGAAGGTGCTCGACTGGTGATGACCCAGTACCTCCTGCGGGTGCGGTATTGTGTCTCCTTACTGCTTTTTGGTGCAAGTTAGCAAATGCTTAAAGTAACTAGGGTAACGCTTTTCTGAGGGTTAAATACAACTTTTGTACTTGTAAGACCACCTAATCCGTGTTCCCTCAGGATGCCTTACAGGTATGTTTGTACAATTAGAAACACAACGAGCTAATATCACAGGACGTCCTTGCTCAATAGCCAGTGCTTCACTGGGCGTGCCTCCCTGCTTACCTCCTCTCTGCTTCTCATAGATCCCGATGAGACTTCAGCGCAATCCCTCTTGCATTACATGCATCTCACGGGGAGCAGGCATTTAGTGCAGTACCTGGCACACCCGCTCTTCCTTTCATGTTCCTCAACTACACCTTAGGCTAGCTGTTGAACCATCTTGAGTATCGTTGAGATGTCTTTGGTCTTGCCGCTACTGGAATACATGGTCCAGCTCCATTACAAATCACAATCACATGTGCAGCCCATTGGCGCTCTCTCCCATTGTACATGGCTTTGCACCGAGCGTGTTTCTCTCCTTTTCTCTGTTGTGTCTCAAGCTGCTTCGCACACTGCCATAGCTCCATTTGGTGTGAAAGAGAGCCTAAACAATGCATGTTGCTGTAGTAGCTATCCAATGAATTGTCATTGTACTGTCATCCCTCCAACCGTGAAACAACAGGTTGTAACTGTGGCCCTCGACGCATTAGGTAGAAGGCACTGTCACTGTGACCCTTCACCTGCCTGACCCTTCACCTGCCTGTCACTATGACCCTTGACCTGCCTGACCCTTCACCTGTCTGACTCTGCTTGTCACTATGACCCTTCACCTGCCTTACCCTTCACCTGCCTGTCACTATGGCCCTTCACCTGCCTGACCCCTCACATTCCTGCCGCTATGACCCATCACCTGTCTGACTCTTTACCTGCCTGACCCTTCACCTGCTTGTCACTATGACCTTTCACCTGCCTGACCTTTCATCTGCCTGTCAGTGTGACCCTTCACCTGCCTGACCCTTCACCTGCCTGTTGGTAAACTTTCACCTGCCAATCACCCTTACAGGCCTGTGAGTGCAACCCCTGGCACATCCTTAAGCTCCTGGCATGGCCGTCAGCGATGACTTTGACAGTCATGTCTCTAACTCTGGAGCTCCATCATATGCGGGCCGAAGGAGCAGGTGAGCTGGAACTACGTTGCATGCTACCAGGGTTGTTTTCGTGCTGCAGCGGGGGATCGTGTGCCCTGCTTAGAGCAATGCTTCATGTCAAAGGAATAATTATAAATTTTGTAGTTTAAAAAGATGTTTGTGTGGTCAGTCCCTTACTGCACTCGCATTTTGTGGCACAGTATGTTACAGAATGAAGTCCAATGCAGTGCAGAGGACAGGGAGAGGCCCTCAAAGCCTCATTGTAGAAGCCTTTTACATAGCCTAACCCTTTCTTTGCTCTTGAACTTTAGGTTAAAGATCACTTGTGAAGAGTGCATACTGTAATGAGTGAGGCGTACAGCTTCACACTGGCAGCTCATCTTCTTCTCGTCCAATCATATTTGCTTAGCTTTGGGGCAAAGCACCTGTCACCCAATGTTTTGAGCACTGACCACACTCTTTCAACCATGTGTGTCCACAGGTGGCATTGTCCTAGCCAACTGGTCTCTTTTCCTAGCAGCTGGCATGGTTGTCTCGCTGGCTGGCTTGATCTCCTCGTACGTCATCAAGCTGTCTGGGGCGACCACGCTCAAGGTGCTTGCCGCTGTGCGTGGGCCGTTGCTGGTGCTCGGTGGGGTCGTGCTCTTCACTGAAACAGTCACAAAGCTGCAGCTCGTGGGGTATTGCCTGGCTTTGGTAGGCTTGGTCGGCTACACTCTGGCAGTAGCAAGGTTAGATAGCGCCAGAGATGGGTTGACGCACCAGAACTGATGCGGTAAAATGCATGCGCTCAGGTTTGCCCTGATGTGCTCGTGAATGTTTAAGCCATGAATGTTTAAGCCTCCTTTGCTATTTCATGTAGCAATAAGAAATTAGACTTCCGTTTTTGGTTGCATCTTGGCTCCTTGCCAGTATATGTCATGCTCCTCCTCGACCAATCGTTTGAGCAACATATGAAGCAGCTTTCATACCGAGACAATTCTTGCTACCGTAACTGTGTCACTGCAGAGTATTATGTGTCTGCTGCAGTCTCTGTAACAAGCATGCACATCAATGATATGTACCATCTCAAGACGTATCTTTGTTGTACCAGGGCCTGTACATATGAGTTGTGCATGGCACCTGCCTTGTTGGTGGGTGGGCAGCGCAGCTGAGGTTGAGTTGCAGTTTCAACTATGTTGTCTTGCAAATTCGCACTTGCAAATTTGCAGTCGTATTAGAAAGGTTCAGCATGCTGTGCTTGCTGTACCTGGCCTTTATCAGGTGTCATCTCTCCGCAGAATGTTTGCAACCTTGTTTCTCAGACAGGACTTAGGGATGTGTCTGCCGTTTTACACCAGGACAGCTTCATTCATTCCTCATGAACTTCTTGCCCTATTTAAGCAGGCTAGCAGCCGCACGATTTGATTAATGGCCTAACCCTTGTACTCCTTTGTAATCCTTGTACCTGACATTTGAAACCTTCACTGAAGATGAAGAAATTGCAATCAAAGCGGGGAGATAGAAAATGACGACTATTTTACAGTGTGCAGCTTGAGCAAGCAGCATTGTGCATACAATTCTCTTACTACTGCGTAAGGTTTGTTGCTAGCACTTGCGCATGTGCCTCCCCTCAATTAATGAAGCTGGTTGTGACATCAGTTATAGCAGAGCCATTTTTATGTTCTTGTTACTGGTGTCCACTGGTCTGAAGTTGTCACACATGATGGACTTACAACAACCCAGCTAAGCTGTCCTTGCAGGCAGGTACAACTATGTAACCTTAACCTTAAAAAAACCCAGCCAAAGTAGTAGCTTCATAACAAGCACTTATATGAAGTTGGCAAGGAGTGAAAAGAAACAAGACTTCGCTAGTTGTGGACGACTAGTAGATCATGAAGGAAGAAAGGAAGTTCCAGCTACACTGATTCATGCGAGTGTTTCACACTTTGTGCCCCCTTCCCCTCTTGCTTTCCTTGTGAGCCTCCTTCTCCCCTTGCCTTGAGGATTACAGGAATAGGGCCTTCAGTCAAGAAGTGCGACTGCTAGCCTGCTCATAGAAACCCAGTAGATTGAAAAGGAAAAAAGGAAGTTTGTTGTTGTTCTGGTGCAAGTAGGCAGACACACTTTTAAGTCCCTGTCTGAAGAAACAAGACTGGTAACATTGGTTATTGTTACATAGCTGTACCTGCCTACAAGGGCAGCTTAGCTGAAGCAGAAGACGCAACCAGAGACCAATAATGACAAGATGACAGGCAAGAGAGGCTGACATGTCTGCCACAGCAATTCAGGCAACCAAATTCAGAAGTAGTAAAAAATAATCAAAGCTAAGGCTTGAATTAAATAGAGTCTATTTACAGGCCGAACAAAGACTGGGGGAAACAACTTGAAAAAAGCCTGTACACTAAGCCTAATAGATATCAACCTTCCAAGCCCATGTTCCTTGGCAATGCCATAAACACTCAGATACCGCTTTAGGCCTTAGTATGCGGTCAGTCAGTCCCTAGGCCTATCCTATAGGCAGAGTTAGGCTGGCTATGCGTAGGCCTATTAATAACCTAGGTCTGCTGTTGAATCCATAAGCAGTAGGAGAGGAAGCAAGCCAGGAATGCCTCCTTGCACAAGCAACAGCTAACTCAAGACCTATTGTTCGGTACAGACCATGACAGCTACAGCAAGGGCAGACCATTGCTGCACAAGGCAGATTACCTTCACCAGGGATGTCCGATTCGCTTCCATCTGTCAGGAACTAGTTAGTTCCTTGACGGCCGGTGAACTATGCCCACAAAGTTTAAGCAATGTTTGAAGTATTTAAGTTATAAGTCTCTCGTGCACGATGAGAAAGCCTAGTGTTTTTGTGAACGAGTCAAACAACAATGCCTATCCAGCAAGCCAGATCTGTGAAGTAACAAACACGAGTTTGTGGTCTTCAGTGTATAACATAATGAGCTTTGCACGCCAGACAAGCACAAGACAATCACAGCAGAGCCTTTGGGCCGGAAAAGGCCACATGGTCAACCCTGTCATGTAGGCAGCCAGACCTCTCATCTGGCAAGGTTGCTGGATCCCACAAGCCACCAGGACTCAGCGGTAGAATGTTACCTGCATACCAGAAGGACACAAAGGAACCCATAAGTAGAAATGCTTGCTTGCATGAAACTCGCTCCTAAGTAGAAACAAGGCATTGGTCATGAGTTGCCTGCAATAAATTGACTGCAAGCACTGCCTCTTACAAGCATGGGGAGTGTGGCTTGCCAGCTTCTCTAAAAGAAATCCATGATTTACATATTATTGTATAAGATACAGCACCATAACGCACAACTTACGTTGCCAGCTTTCTCCTTCAGCAGTTTAGCCAGGTCTCCTTTCTCAACACCAGAAGGGCATGGAACGCCCCTTTCTTCAAACATTGCCTTCAGTTCCCTGACAGGGAGCGCTGCAAACACAAAGCGGAGCACACGAGAGCCTCAGAAGTCACGTACGGTCCTGCAAAATTAAATTTGACTCAGCATGTGTGATGGTGCTACCGATGGAGCATTGCACACATCGAGTTGACACAAGCTAGGCCAAAGCAGCCCGGATCTATGAGAGGGCTTCTGATCCTTCTGAAAAAGTACTCCAGAGCAAACAGGCCACCTGGAGAGTGTGGTAAGCGCTTCAGCAAGAAGGGAGCTTGAGCAGCCATACACCCTCTCACTGCCTAGGACCATTCAAATTGTGGCACTTGAATCAAGGGTTGAACTATGAACAAAGTGTTGGTGTCAGTGTTACTAAGAGGCCCGTGCAAGAAGGACGTGCGCTGCCCAAATAGGCAGCTTGAACTGAGCGGCAGGGGATACGAAGGAGGAAGTCTCCCCGTATATGACTGGCAGCTTGGGCATATTGGCCTATTAGGCTCAGGCATGAGAGCCATATAGTCCAAGTTGAGGGTGTAACCCATGTCATGCATCTGCCGAATTGAGCTTTTGCACATGCCTTTGAGTATCTTAAGGGGCCATCCCATCTAGAGTGCAATACTGTGCCTTGTAAGTTTCAGAAAAGGGGAGTTTTTCAAGGAGTGAACACATGCATACATACACTGCACATGAATGCCACCCTACCTCCTTGTTTGCTGGCATATCGCTCAGCACACACGCCCCTATTGGTATGTTCCCTGGGTATCTTGCATTCCTGCGGGGATACTAGCCCCTGCCTTCCCCTGCTGCTTGGAAGTGCTCACTATAACCTTGATGCTATTGCTCCTCAACGACAGACGGAGGTGGCTTTAAAAGTGTACATTCCAGTTGCCAATACACACTGATAGTCAAAAGCTTCTTTTCAGCTTACACCCCGATCACATGCACAGCTTGCCTGTTGGTTCCGCCCCCTGCACTCTTAAAAACTGAGTTGCTTGTAAGAGCGCACAGTCAGCCCACACCCCTCTGGGCTCAAGCCCTGTCAATTAGCTCTCCTTTGGCGTGATTGGGACTGAGGATTAAATTGCCTGTAAGAGCGCACAGTCAGCCCGCAACCCTTTGGGCTCAGGCCCTGTCATTCAGCTCTCCTTTGGCATGAATGGGGTTTAAGAATAGGTCCGCTAGCACCAGTCATAGGTGGCGCCGCACATTGTGGGAGTGCAGCGCATAGGCCATGAAGAGACCTGCCAGCTCATGTAGGGCGTATGAAGGGAGGGTCTCGACTTGAGGCGGAGCTGCAGAGAGCAGCATGCAAGCTTCTGCATAGCCATAACCTGTGGACGTGTGCTGCTGCCCGCCTTGTTGCTCAGTGCAGATCAGAGAGGCACATGTTTACTGTAACATACATGATTAAGCGCATACACACACCTTTCAATTCTTCTTCACTTTGGCTGACTGGGGGGATAGCAACCTGCAAAGATTGACAGGCAAAAGGCGAGCTAAGATGTGGCAGGAGGCATTTCAAGCATGTTTGACCAGGCCCATTGAGCACCGTGCATATGAGAAAACACTCATGACACTAGGGTAAGCTTCACTTGTCGGTGTTGGTCGCATGGTCCAGTGAAGAGCCTTTCTTTTTGCACACCCTCAGAAGGCCACTAGTACAGAGCACACGCTTTGACAATGGGCACTACCAAAATAGAAAGGGCATTAAGGAGCAGCTTCAGTCAGGACACAGCTGTGGAGTTTGAGATACACAAGCATGCCAGCTGCAGGTCCAGGGGTTATGGGAGGAACACAGGAACTTTGGGCGCACCCTCAGCGACCCATGCTGCTTAAAGGGCAGGAGTAACACAACTCCACAAATTCACTTTCTGCCCAGCCATAAGCAGAAACATGCAAAGGTTGCAACAAGCGCGGTGTGCTGTTGTGTTGGTGACAAAAGCAGGCTGGGCTGTGCCGTAAAAGGGAGTGCGCTAAGGTGTGGCATCAACTGACTGTGCTGAAATGAGACTGGCAGGGCAACACCAAAGTACGCTGTGCGCAGCATGTACCCTCCACCCCCCAGAGCTCACCTGAGGCTTCCGCGCCTTCTCAACTGCATCCTGCACAGCACACAGAGGCACATCAGGCTGTGAATCAGTGACACACAGCACACAGAGGTACATCAGGCAGCGAGTCAATGACACACAGCACGCAGAGGCACATCAGGCTGTGAATCAGTGACACACAGCACGCAGAGGCACATCAGGCTGTAAGTCAGTTGCAGGCATCCCCCAGATCCGAGGAAGCACCAAGGGTTGACCAGAACTCATGGGCAGAGCCAAGCAGGCTTTCCGCCCGCCGCGCGCAAATGCAGAGAGCGTGGCACTTCCACTCCGCGCGCGCCCGTGCTTTACTGGTAGGGACAGCACAGTGGACATGCAAGAACATCCCCCATGAGTGAGCCACACCTGCTTGCTTACGTTAAGCCCTGCACAAGCATGAGCTCCTGCTGACCTTGGGCTCACGCAAAAACAAGGGTGTTCATGAATATAAGCGGCACATAAGCAGCAGCACACCGCCCTGCACTGACCTTCAGCTTCTGCTCGAACTCAGGCTTTGCAGGATGCCCAGAGTACAAGATCGTGTTGTCTGCGCCCAGCACAAAGGCATGTGGGATGCCTGCCAGATTTGCTCTCTGTGTCAGCTCTGCACGCAATGCAAACCAGTGAATGCTTGCTACGTCACCAGGGTGCTATGAGCCTAAGCCCCAGATGCTGCTTTATGACAACCAAGCTTGAGCACTCACACTCTTTCGTGAGTCAAAGACTCCAGAGCTCTTTCTCTGCTCTTTCTACACAAATTGTTGAGTACGCTTCAAGGCATCAGCTACTCCGTCTGTACAAGCTCACAACTGCCGCGGTTATTGCCTCACGTGCAATGATGTGTTTTTGCCAAATGCATCAGGTTGGGACACCGGAAACCCCCACACCACAAACAACATCATGGCCTCATAACTTATAAAGTAGAGCCTATTAGAAGTGCCCCCCCCTCTTCCCCACACACACACACGCACACGCACACAACACACACACGCGCGCACACACACACACACACACACACACACAAACACACACACACACACACACACACAC
>QAXF01005973.1:11288-24468 GCA_004335645.1 Dunaliella sp. WIN1
CACAGCAAGAGACATTGCTTTCTAATTGTTGCCCCAATGGCTCTATCACAGAATATTGCGGGGCTCTTCAGAAGTTGCAAGCGTATGACTGTGCAGCCCAGGTCCCAGCCAGTATAATGGACACCCCCATGCAACAAAGTAATTTCTAGTGCCTCAGCTACTATTGATCTCCCTGCACTGCCCTGAGTGTGCATTAGTTGGTCTACACTGCACGCCTTGTGAGATGAGCTAATGCTTTAGGCACAAGCAGTCACCTCTCCAGTTATCAATCAAGCGGCACAGCAGAGAGGCTGGCTCCTGGAAGCTGGGAGGATCAGAGTCAGCCAAGCGGACCTCTGGGAGCTCAAGGGCTCCAAGGTCACTGAGCTCAGCTGTGTGTGCTGCTGAGGGGGCTGCTGATGCTGATGGCAAGGCTGTGTGTGCTGCTTCCGCTGCTGCTGCTGCTGCTGCTGCTGCTGCAGGCAATGCTGGTGCTGATGGCAAAGCCACTTCAGCTTGCGCCCCTATTGCAGCTAACGCCAGGTCACCACCAGCACGTGAAACCACGTGGGTGTGCTCAGAAGGCATGGGAGTGGGGAGCCTTGCCTGCAGTGTGCCTTGGCTGACACTCACATTCTCATACCTTTTAAGCAAGTGCGGGTGCTCTGGCATGACTCCTGGAGGCATAAAGAAGAAAAAAGGGGTAAGCTTTGCTTGCTGCGCGATTTGCCTGACACCATGCTGTTCTTTCAAGCAAGCTATGGTGTTATGGTATCCTCCATCATGCATGACAAGACAGTACATGTTGGTGCATAGCTTGCCCTTAACTTGTAATTATGGATTAATGGAGGAGGCAAAACGCCCTCTTCTTTTGCTTGAAGCCCCACCATCACCAAGGCAGTATTTATTAGCTTAATGTGCTGCTTGCTTTGCTGAGACGGAGCCCTTGCTCAGGTCTGTGGGGGACTGGTGCAGTCTTTAAGACAGTGATCTGAGTGCATGTTTTACCAAGTCTGTTTACACACCCTAGTAAGTAGGCAGCAGGCTTGATCGCAGCACTTGGCTGCAGGAGGTGCAACTGTATGACAGTGCAGTTGCAAGAACGACCTAACAGATAGCTCCTGGACACATTGAGCACACATCGCTGGTGCGCCATGCATAGCATGCACATGTTGATAGGGGTTTCATGCATGGTAGGGGGGATCGTGATGGAGTTGTACAGCTGCATTCATTTGACATGTGCACGCAAGCTTAAAAGAGCATGAACACATGCCGTCTCCTTGAATGGTGATGAGCGAGGCACCTAGATTTAAGGCAGGACACAAAGAGCCTTGAGCATCATCCTACGTGATCAGTAGCTAACTGCATGATGGTGCTACCTTGGATCGGCAAGGCAGCACTGCCTGAAGTGAAGGGCTTTACTGGGGAGAGTAGCAGAGCAGTGTCCACAGCTGTGGCGCTAAGGGGATCTGCTGCTGCTGCCTTTGCTGCTGCTGCCGCGGTCGCAGAAGCTGGTGTGTGGTGGTGGTGTGACTGCCCAAAGTCCCTGCCTTGCTGCTTGCTCACTGCATCATCAGCAGCATCAAGGCTGGCCAGAGAGGAGATGCTGTCGGAGCGTGAGGGCTGCTGCTGAAGCGTGCTGGCCAATGTGAAGGGCGGTGCCTGTGCAAGCTGGCGGTCAGAGGCTGGTACCTCCTGCTTTGCGCCATCCAAGGTGCTGACCGTGGGAAGAGGGCTTGCTTTGGTGGCCAGCGCTGGGTTTGCTAGCGCTTTCCTGGCGGGCCTGGAGGGAAGAGCAGGGGTGCCATTGAACATGCCCAAAGGGACGGCTTGCTTCTGAGGGGCAGTCGGTGCAGCTCGCGGGGAAGGAAGGGTGACTGTGGGCTTGGCTGAGATCATGCCAGCTGTGGCGCTGGGTGGCTTTGGTTTTTCCAGCTCAGACTGATTGGCTGCTGGTGATGAGGACCCAGCAGTGCAGCGACCCGAGCTTGGCTGGTGTTCAGGTGTGGAGGCGAGTTTCCTCGCTGGCTGCTGCTGCTGCTGCTGCTTTTTCTTGGGATCATGTGCCCCTGCAGCTGAGGGCGGTGCTTTGGCTTTGCTAGGCCAGCTTCGTGGTAGCCCCGCAGCCAGCTTGGTCGGCTTTGGCAGAGTTGGCTTGCACTTCGTGGCTTCTGCAGCCGGCTGCCCAGTTCTTGCGGCGGTAGGCCCCGGAGAAGGCGTCCCAGAAGCAGGAAGTACAGTGGCTGTGCTGGGGCTTGACAGAGCTGGCCTTGCCTTAGAAGCTGTTGGGGTGCGGCCTTGGCTTGGCACGCGGGAGGGGGGTTTGAAGGGTGCAAGGAGGCCAGTGGCAGGTCTGTGCTGGTTCAAAATGTTGCTGCCTTTGCTGCTGGCATTGAGCACTTTTGTGCCTGCTGCTGATTCTGCTGCTGCTGCTTCCCCTGCGATGTCGGGCCTTGGGGGCTGGAACGCCAGCCGCTTCTTGAGGGGCCCTGAGTCCTGGGCCTGCGTGGGGTGCAGAGAGGATGTGCAAAGAATATTATGCTCATACTAGGTGTCGTGCGCTGTGGGCAAGGTGCAATGACCAGCATGCCAAGGGCCCTTGTAGCTTGCTTCTCTGACTTGCATTTGCAAGCAGACAGACAGACAGACAGACAGACAGACAGACAGACGCTGGGGACTTTGTAGTGTGTTACGCCGTATCATGCATGCATACAAAGCAATATGGTGTGAAGCAAAGGCGCGGGCAGGAGCCAGAGGCAAGCGAGGAACCTGGAGCAAGCTGGACATTACCTCCTGTGTTCGCTTCATTTCCACATGATTCTTTATTTCATTTTATGGATTACTACATCGGGACATGAATCGGCGTTCACCACAGATCACCAAAGACAGAAAACGCTCGGAAAATCACTCGATCACTCTGCGCATAAGTACTGAAAACAATTGTGAGTCATGCGTCATCTTCCTTTCTGTGCGTTCTTCATAGCATGCTTTCTGGCCGCTGTCAGCCATGCCGCCTCAAGAGAGGAGGCAGACAGGACGCTGAGGAGGGTGCTGGTGAGTCTCATAGTCAGGAGAAGCGTCGTGGGAGGAGAGGGGAAGAGGGGAAAACGTTGCATGCAGCCTCTGATTCGCCTCCTTGGAGTTCAGTGGCCTTCGAAGGCCGGCCACCGCAAAGGGAAGCGGGCAGGGCGAAGCAGAGTGCATAGCCTTCATGACCTTCTTGGCTCCCTTCAGATGCCACTGCTGTGCTCACTCAACCTGCCAGATGCAGCCTTTGCGTCGTCTCTGAGAGGCAGAGATCATATGCTCCCCTTCAGGAGAGATCCGCATGTCTCTCTCAGAGGGAACACAGTTCTGTAGGATGGCTGCTTCAACACATCATCCTGCCTGCAAGACACCCACGACTCACTACCAGGACCCTGTTGCCAGCACAGCCATGTCGCTTACTTGTCACGCACAGGGAGCCCCGGCGGAGCACTTCCAAAGCTGGGCTGAGAAGCACAGCAAGCCATATGCAGAGGCCCCGAGGTTGCTGAGGGGAGGCAGTAATGACCTCCGCACACAGGTGTGTTGCAACAAAGCAAAAAGGAGCATTAAAGGAAGAGAAACCTAGGGATCCCTGGGAAGGATGTTGGTCAGGTTGTGTCTAAGGGAAGCAGGCATGCAACTTGGCATAAGCAGAACTCCTTATTTCTGTTTGGTTGTGCAGCATGCACAACTGGCTGTCCTCAGATTCTGCGGGGACTGGTCAGCCTGCACTGACAACAAAGTGTGGTGCCTGCGCATCCTTGCACGCAGGGTCTCTTGATTGAGTACAGCACCAGGCGTGCCACATTTCTCAGCAACGCTCGTTTTGCCCTCGAGTACAACGCCAAAGACCTGGGCCATTGGGTAAGCAAAGGGGGTGGAAAGCTGTTCTATGAACAAATATTGTAAACAGCAAGAGTACACTGCTTTGCTCCATCAAAAGGAGCTACTTGCAGCTTGTTGTATGGACCCCATTGGGGGATTGTGCATGCTTCTGGACGCAACTGAAGTGAAGAAGTAGCTTCCTGCAATGAAGTCAAAGGCATAGGAAACGCAGGCGTAGCTGATTGATGGAACTTCCTTCCCTTTGCTGCTTACTGATGCACTATGCGTGTACAAGAGGGTGAGTGCTGATCTTGCTATGGCCAGTGCCATACAACAATAACAACTACAGCAAACGAGAGCCATGCAACCTGCTTTGCAAACTGCAATAAGTGAGAGCTTGTAGCCCTGGATTGTCCTCTTGCTTGCAGGCTTGCAAAGAAATGTCAGCTCTCATTACTTACTTGCCTGCAGGCCCGCAAAGAATTGTCAGCTCTCATTACTTACTTGCCTGCCGTACAGTGTGATGTGTGCTTCTTCTTACAATGATAATTGTCTTCTTGCCTTCAGCTTAGTGAGGTGTGTTTGTCTAACTAAACTCACCCAACATAAAAAGTGTTTCATGCTATGTAGCTATGCATATGCTCCTCACATCATATTCTTCCGCCGTTGATACGTACTTAATTGTCTTCAATATCAAACTTTTGTGTGTTGCACACTCTGATGCAGCTGAGCGTGGAGTCTCCATTGGCAGACCTCACACAAACGGAGTTCAAGCAGTTGCTTGGCACAAAGCCTGCTGTGCACGGTCTGAAGGTGAGCAAAGCTAGCTTAGACTTTGATTAAACACAGGCGTAACCATGCTACATCAAAAGGATTAAGCGTTATCTGTACATTCTTTTTACTGTACAATAACATGAAAGGGTCCAGGGTTTCCCGAATCACAACTTTTGACCACGAGGTCAAAGGTTTAATCAGAGGGTTCATTAAGAGGCTGTATCATCAAGTAGGCGCTCTCTCACCATGTTTCTATCCATCTTTCTACCAGCCTTCTGTGCTTGCCCTCATTTTCTAAATGTTGCATTCATCTTTGAGCAGCGTGGTTTGCAATGTACAAAAGTTTTCCTGGGTTGATGTAAGAGACACCATTGAAGGAGCTCTCTCGATATCTAGCATAAGGCCAACTGTCACTCTCCCTTTTTTATGCCTGCAGCAGCAGTACACTAGCCGTATTCCAGGCTTCATGCATGACGACACAGACATTCAAGTGCTGCCAAATGAGCTGGACTGGCGAGCGCAGGGCGCTGTCAGCGAAGTGAAAAATCAGGGTCAGGTGGGCCATAATTTGACTCTCTAGCACATTGCTGCATGTGGTGATGTTAGATCTTGATGGTTTGTTACACAGTAAAAAATCAAAAGTTGTGCATTACCGCTTGTTTTGTAAGCATGGAGTGTTTTGTTCTGCAGTTGCTAAGAATTTTCTGTTTTGCAGATAAACGGCCAAACTGCTTCTTGCACAAAAAATGCATGCCACTTCCTGCCATAAGCTCCTCGTAGGATGTGTGCAGCGTATTTGCTGCTGCATCTTTTCCTCCGCATGGCCACCTCTAAGCATACTCACAGATTGTTGCTGCTGGATGGCGCTGCCTGGACACCTGCTGGTATGTGGCACAGCTCATACTATGTTGTTATCTAGATGCGACACAGCTCATACTATGTCACTTTTAAGATGCTGTGCCGCGTTGTGCATGCTGTGCCACTGGTGTGGAGCGGTGGCTGAATGAGATGCCCGGTGCATGTGCCGGTTCCTGTCTGATCTGATGAGCCAAATAACAACGAACAACAACAACAGGGGAAGTAGCACCCCCAACCTGTAGCCCGCTTGCCCACCTTTTCACCACATGCAATCTACCTACTTGGTAACACCAATTCCATGTGGCAACGTGTCTCATTCTGGGTGCTTTTCTATAAAGGTGCCATTTTTATAACTTCAATGCCCACTGACCTGGACCCCTCACTTTCGCCAACTCCCATACTGCAGTGTGGCTCATGCTGGGCATTCTCAACAACAGGGGCCATCGAGGGGGCCAACAGCCTGTACACACACAAGATGACCACTCTCTCTGAGCAGGGTAAGCAGCTCCTGCAGCAATAGGCACTTGCATGTCTTGAATATTTTTGCAATGCCACATAGGTGCACCTGACAGCTGTGCTTTGTCATTTTTGTTAAGCAATGCTGTCATTTGTGTTGTGCAAAGCTTGCAGAGCTGAATGAGGCTGCAGCTAACAGAGCTTGCATGCTTGCATACTGTGTGACAGATTTTGTGTTGCATGACCCCACTAGCTGGGAGTCTCTACCTACCCAGAGAGCTATCAACATGTTCCCTAATACTTAGCAGGAATCCTTGCATGGCTTACTCGATGCTCGAGACAAAGCTTGTACTCATGCAGTTGTTGTCGTGAAAAAACCTCCACTCACCTTTGACACATGGACAGATCACCCTGCTTACACAGCTCCCACAACTCTGTGTTTGCAGAGCTTGTTGACTGTGACAGAGCAGTTGACATGGGATGCAGCGGGGGTATGATGAACAATGCCTACGACTTTGTTGTTGCGGTGAGTACAGGGGTATGATGAACAATGCCTACAACTTTGTTGTTGCAGTGAGTACAGGCTGCAAGGTGCAGCAAATGGTGCTCAAATTTGCTGTCTGTCCCTTCATTTTCTAAATAAAATACCTGGCACTGTACTGTTTGCTGGGGTTAAGAGCACAATCTGGCCCTTCCCCAAGAAGAGACTGTGTAGCGGGTTGCTCTTAATCCTCATGAAACTTAGAACTCTGTCTTATTGTAGGAAATTAATCACTGGGTCCTGCTGGTTGGTGCACTGCGCTTTTGCCACAAAGGCAAAGAGACAAAAAAGATCTCATACTTACAGAACTGTTGTTCAAGTCAAGCCTCCAACCGGTACAACACTGACTGCAAATGAGCGGCTTGGACCAGCCATCCATATATGCCCGAACACTTGCAGAACGGCGGCTTGGACACGGCCGCCGACTACCCTTACACAGGCCTAGAGAGCCCCACTGGGTGTGACCTTGAGCGTCAAAATAGGCATGTGGTCCAGATCGACGGGTTCCAGGTCAGTACCTTGCCAGAATGAGTGCTCACTCATGTCTCAAGCCCATTTTAACACGTCCAGATGTGAGGCTGTCAAGTCTTTACCTGGCCAGGAAGGAGCTCGCTTGTTCATTTGGGTAGCCTAATTACCTTTGACAAAGTACCTTTGGAAACAGTCTGTGAAGCTTGCCGTGTTGGTAGTCTCATCGGTGCTCAACATTGAAGGGCTTATTTGATACAAGTCACCCTGATGCAGCATATTGACTGCATCTGCGGCTGCTGTGTGCAGGAAGTTCCAGCTGGGGACGAGGTGACTCTGCTGAAGGCTGTGGCGCACCAGGTGAGAGCCTGTGACAATTTATGGCTGCCATACTCTTGTATGTTGCTTAGCAGGGAGGGGCTACTCCGTATCACCCTGGAGTAGCCTACTTTGCTGAAGGTAGTGATAGTCACAATGCTTGAGCTGCATAATGGAATAAGTCTTGAACACTTCAAACCTGCAGGTCCGCTAACTAGAACAGCTTAGGTTGCAGCTGTTTGACCACATGTATGCTGCTGAAGAGGATAAAAGCTGCAAATGCGCCTGTAGAGTGGATACAAACATGATATTTTTCATAAGAGAGATGCAGTTGATATGTTGGAGAGGTAATGGAGAAGTGCAATCATTATGGAAATCAGCGGCCTGCAAGAGATGGCTGCCTTTTCTACTTGTTAGGGCATTGCTTGTAAACCCGCCTTCAAGGCTTAACTTGGGTGGACAAAGCAGCAAGCCTGTATTACTATTCGGCCTTTTGAGGTATATCTAAAATTGCTCCATACAGATAGAAAAACACTCAGGTAGGCTAGTAAGGGTGCATGGTTTGCCTCTTAGTAAGTGTATGATGATCTAATGACATGCTGCAGATTACCATGAAGGTTGATTGATTGATGTGTTATCGCAAACCCCAAAAAGCATGCTTGCTTTCTTGCTTCTTATTCACAGCCTGTGGCTGTTGCTGTGGAAGCAGACAGCCTTCCGTTCCAGCTCTATTCAGGTGAGCAACATGTGGCACGTGTATGTTTCAAGTAATTGCAGATCATTATTAGCTCAACATTTCTCTGCCCTTTACTGTAGAATGAAGTGCTTGCACCTGCGCAGCTTGTGGTCCTCTTCTTGCTCTGGCCAGATGCTTTTGTCATTTGCATTGACTGTACAGTGCGCTGTCAATCATGGAAGTTCAATAGGTTGAGCACCGTCATCTCAAGCTTACCCATGACAGCAGGTACATGCCTAGCTTTGTACCGCTCTACTGTTAAGGCTGAAGCATGATAGAACTGCAGGCTTTACGGATGGCTGCCACATGCACCTATATCTTGAAGATTAAGGTGCAGACATGGTGGTGGTGGTGGTGGTGCTGCTGCTGCTGCTGCTGCTGCTGCTGTTGTTGCTGGTGATGCTATGTTACAGTGCACCAGAGGTGTTTTTGATCAGTGTGATCACGCTCTGAGTTTCACCAAGGTTCATCTGCCTCTACCAACTTCAAGCTTAAAATATAACTTGCCGCACCTCCTTTTCTTGTGTGCATGGCAGGTGGCGTCATGTCCGACCCTGGCTGCGGATCCTCCTTGAACCATGGCGTGCTTCTGGTGAGGCTGGATGAGTTCAGGGTGTGAGATGTGCTAGATGTGTGGAGCATCTTGCCATCAAGCTGAGGGTGAAATAGGGAAGGTGATGGATCACCCTCAGATTATGGCAGCAATGATGATAAACGCATCTGTACACTCTATTGCTAAAATCCACGTGTGAGAATGCACCTTTCAAATGCTGGATTACTGGGCTATGTTCTTTTCTCTTGCAAGTGCACACAGCCATTGGAGAATGGAAGCCTCAAGATGGATGATGGCCCCTACTAAAGGCTTCAGTTCTATGCTTTTAACATCAGTTGTCTTGTGTGATGTGCTCATGTGTAAACGTAGGCACTTAGCCGTCATTGTATATTTGGTGCTCTATTTGCAGGTGGGCTATGGAGGTCTGAAGGCAGCAGGTCTGACGCCCTCCAAGCAGAATGAAGGCGAGGAAGGTGAAGAATGAAGCAGTTTGGGACAGAGGGGCCACTGTCAAACTTTGCTGGGACACTCCCGAGGATGATGTGTTCCATGTCAAGGCTCTTTGTTTCCCCTGTATGGACCTCTCATGCGTTGCCCTGTTTTGCCTATTGTGCGCAATTGATCATCTTGGTTGGAGCAATGGCGCCCTAGTGACAGGTTGTTATCTTGCTGGCATGCCATCAAGAAAGCCACTGCTCGTCTCCTGCCAGCAATTGCGCTGCCATGTGATCAAAGCGTAATACCAACATTCTGTAATGTGATCACACCTTTAGCCATGGTGAAGCCGCAAGAGCCCATGCAGCTCTGCACTCATGCCACCCTCCTGTCCCTAACTAATGCCTTTGCCCTCCTGGGGGAGCACCTGCTGCAAGTCTGGCTGATGTCATGTGTCATGTTCCACTGTTTCTGCGCCTGCTGACACAGGGCAGGAGCCCTACTGGCTGATCAAGAACTCGTGGGGGCCAGCGTGGGGTGATTCTGGGTACATCCGCATCAAGATGGGCTTCACGGACCCCGCCACTGGGCAGCAAGGCCTGTGCGGCATCACAGCGGTTGCAAGTGGGTTGCAAAGTGCACCAGCAGGCCCCAGTGCATGCGCCTGGGTATGAGATGCCTGTGCTGTTGTGTGGCCGCACCGTTCTGACGCAATGCATTGATGCTCAGTACTATCTGTGTGTCGCATTGCCGCGATGTTGTGTCACTGCGGTGTGCTGTGTTGCCCCTTTACTGCGTTACAGCTGTGTGTTGCTTGCCCCAGATGCCGTGCGCCAAGTGCTACCCCTGCATCAATCAAGCACATGCTAATGTAGCTACCATGTAGCATCTGCCAGTGCCCGCTCTGTGTTCAAGAGCCGATGCTGATGGGTTCATGCTTATTTGTAGATCTCTCAAAGCCCTTCCTTGTGCTCTTTGTGTCCCTACTGTTCTCATTGCTAACGCTTGCTTAACCTGCCTGAGACCGCCAGCACTTTGATGTTGCTTGATGGAGCTCTGTTCATTACCATGCTCATACTCCTGCTCAAGCCTCATGTAAGAATGGTTATGCTTCAGCTTATGAGATGGGTGTGTGCGTCTGATACCCATCGCTAGTGTCAAATCCAGGCAACTGAGAGGTTGCCATGTGCTCCTCATGCACTTGCAAGGACGTGCCAAAGCCACAGATCGCAGCACATGCATGACAAACTTCTGCGTGCAGGCTATCCTGTGAAGACCAGCCCCAACCCCCCTCCTACCCCCCCACCTCCTCCGAAGCCGACCCCCTCACGCGTGCAGTGCGATGCCTCCAACACATGCCCTCCAGAGACCACATGCTGCTGCTTGGACGAGGTAGCAGCTGGGAAAGGGTTGCCTTGCAGCGCAACAGGCCAATTGATACATTGAGTACAGCCAAGCTTCAGAATGCTCAGGCTGCTCCCCCCTCATGACAAGCCAAATTTTTCAACTCTTGCATGCCAAGGCTGCTGCTGCGGTGACCTGCTGCATCACCTGAGCACAATGGATCAATGACCCTGGCCGCAAATGATACTGCTTGAAGTACTTGATTCAAGGCAAGGAATACAGTGGTGAAAGGTGCTAAACTGATAACGCATGCACCATCTCACACGCAGCCAACCGAGATGACTTCCAGGAGCACCAAAGGCACATGCATGGTCTGGGGATGCTGCCCCATGCCGTCTGCCGTGTGCTGCAGTGACAAGCTGCACTGGTGAGGGGCTGCAGTCAGAGGGTGCACATGAGCACAATGGTAGCTACTGCCTTTCTGTGTTTTGATGACCTTAACAAAGAGCTGCAGCATCGCTGAGGTTGCGGTGATGGATCTGCGATAGCGGTGCTCCATGAAGGACTTTGGGGAAGGCAGGTGTGCGTGCCCCATGATTTATGCTTGTGATCATATTGATGAAAGTGCGTAAAGCATGGTGTTCATGAGTGTTTATGAACCCAACGCCCCCCTGTTATAGGGGACCCTGGTGCTGCATCCTGCCAATGACCCATCCATAGCTTCCTTGCTCGCGCTCCATGGTGCCCCCCGAAGCTTGCAGCTTCAGCTTCAGCAGTGGGAAGCAGCATCCACCGGAATGCATCATCATGCTTGCAGAGCCCTCACCCTCGTGATCTGTTTGCTTACCCAAACTCCTTCTTTGTGTTTTCTCTTGCGCAGCTGTCCACAGGAGCTTCCCCAATGCGATGTCCAGAGCGGACGGTGCCTACCTGGGACGGTGAGTCCTTCTTGTTTTATGCATTCATGCACTATGTCGGCATGTACTGCTGTGGCGCAAAGGTTGTGGCATGCGCATTACCTTGGTGGATTGCTTTGACAAGCTTTGTCTGCTGCTCCGTGTGTAATAACAATGCTGGTCTTAGTTCGTGTGTTAAATTATTGCTGGTCTCAGTTCAGGTATAGATTGTGGGTGTTTATGGCATGGCGAGCCTGCTTCTTAAGATCATGGCAACATTGCAACTCTGAAAGTTAAAAACAAAGAGCGATTTATTCTCACTTACTCTTTCAGGTGGCCCACTCAGGCCAGCGCATGTTACAGGGATCACCCAGGCACCTATGTGAAATGCATCCATGCTGCCGATGCTACTGCTGCGCTTCAGGCAAAGGCACTGGCACGAAAGAACTCCCAATAACACTGTGCTGCAATGTGCACTGCTTGCCTACAGGCTGTCTTCGGCAAGGGCATGAGCATCCCTATGATCAGGAACCAGCCAGCCACTACACACGCACGTGCCGCGCATGCACATCACCTGCCAGCCAGGGCAAAAGCGCTGATCAGCATGCTGCGGAAGTTTCTCGGAACCAGGACAGCTGCAGCGTAGAAGCTTAGGTCCATGCTGGCGGCGAGCATATGCATACTTGTAAAGTCAAGGCAGACGTGGTACAGGGGTCAGTAGTGCGAGTTACAGGTGCTTTCAAGGACATAGGGTCTGACCAGTCCTCCTGCCTGGCCGTCCAGTTGTTGCGCATGTCTGCTTGCAGCTAGGAGGCAATGCAGACGACTAGAAGAGTTACACACTTGTTGAAGAGATCTGTTCTCTAGAGCACGCATAGACCATGCTTGCACACCTGGCAGGGTGGGCAGCGCATAAAGTTTGATGCATGCACGATTTGCCGTGTAACTGCGCATGCGCACGTAATATACCAAGCTTCCTCCCCTATCGGGCTGATGAGCTAACGATGCCTCAGTTTGACATTTGCCATCTTGACCATGTTCGTAGATTGTCTACACTGATGGTACGTAGATTTTTTTAATAGCACGCCATCCCCCCCTTACCTGCTATGCTATTCCTAGGCTATGCATGTTGCACGTTGCTGCACCGTAATATGATTTGATGGAAGTAAGCCTTGGCAGGAGGAGTTCTCGAGCTTCTAAAACAACCAAGAATGAATGGTATTCCAATAAGATGTTCACTTGTTTATGTCTGTGTCAAGTTGCCCAGATTAGAAGTCAGATCCCACGTATTGAACGAACCGGCATCCTCCAGTAATCGGGGGCTGCTTCTCCATCGGAAGAAGGGAATAAATGATATACCTTAGCACCTTGTCAATTTCCGCATGAGTGTTGGGGGCCTGCAGCATGTTGGGTTGACTATGTAGGCCGCACATCTTAACTTGCACTGATAAATAACATATCACTAATTGAGCAAATACTTATAAATGACCGTCCGGGTTATAATTCAACGTACTGGTAATGCCCGGATGAACATTCAAATTGCTTAGCATAGAATAACAAATAGTACTTTACAGTAACAGTAGGAGCATGACTGGCGATGCCCAGGAGCTGCTGATGCAAAAGAGAAACAGAGGGGAGCCCTCAGATGAGGATGATGACAGGTCAAAGGCAAAGCAGCCAAAGCCCAAGAAGAGGAAGAAAAGTACCCATGGCAGCAGTCCTTGCACACCCAAGGCTACAGCAGCGGACGACAGCCCCATCACCAACCTGGAGGGCATGGCAGAAGGTGATGACGATAAGACTAAGAGGCATGCTGCCACTGCCCCACCGGCCTTGCGGGCAGGGAGCTCAGGCAAGGAGCTGAACACAACAGGCATCATCTTAGTGGAGGACAGCTCCACCATCGAGAAGAACATGGTGCGCGCGCGCGTGTGTGTGTGTGTGTGTGTGTGTGTGTGTGTGTGTGTGTG
>QAXF01005997.1:28474-40146 GCA_004335645.1 Dunaliella sp. WIN1
GTGTGTGTGTGTGTGTGTGTGTGTGTGTGTGTGTGTGTGTGTGTGTGTGTGTGTGCGCGCCCTCGCTTCTAATGTGGGAGTGCTTTTGCCTTGATGTATCAATGCTGCTGGAAAAGAAAACTGTCGCTACCTGCCCTTATGAGGAAACCTAGCGCACGGTGAGGGCAAGCAGCCGCCAGTCCTGCTTTCTGGGGCAATGAAGTGACGGGGCAGGGCATCGCCAGGGTGTTGCCTTACATTCCGAACATCCCGAAACCTCAAAATTCCTTTTCTGTCAGGGCTGTTGCTCATGATGAGGCAGACTTGCATTGGCTGGCATGGGCTGACCTCAGTACGCAACAACACAGTAACCTGATACAGGAAGGTTTGCACAACACGCGCACATGACCACACACACACACACGCACACACACGCACGCACGCGCGCACAAACACACACACACACACACACACACACACACACACTCCTACAATGCACCTCACAGGCCTGCCAAAGACGCCCGATCAGGGAGGCAGGGGTAGTGTCAAGGGGCCGCTCAGCCCTGCCATGCTCTCCGCCAAGTCATCCCACGTATGTGCTTCCTTTCTATCACGCTGCTGTGTCCAGCAATAGCCGTGCTGCTGCTGCTGCTGCTGTGCTTGTGTGGTCAATGGTCAACTGCAAGTGCTTTTCAGCCCTGTAAAGCATTAGAAAGCAGCCCTGTAGTTTGGAAATATGAGTGCTTGTTCTGTGCAGGAAGCCTGCAAGGCTCCTATGAGCAGGCATGGGGCAAAGGCCATGCTACAACGTATTGCTTAATGGACAACCAACAAGTCTACTTGGTGGCTGCTTAACCTCCCGTTCAGGCTTGATTATGCCTGCCAGATAATTCTGTAATTGTAGAATAAGCCCAGGGTGAATATGTAGCCTGTAGTAAGATGTTTGAGCTGACTTGATCTAGTTGTATCAAGGCTGTTGTATGTACCTGTGCCGCCGTACTATGGTGCTTGCTCACACACGCGCGCGCGCGCACACATGTGTGCATGTGCGCGTGTGATAATTTGGCATGGTATATGTGCAATGAGCTATCGTAGGAGGACATGAAGGATGATGTATGTACATGCACGTGTACATGGAAACGCTTTGCTGACAGCATTCCTGATCATCGTTGTCAATGAGTGGTTAGCATCTGTGTTGGATGCACTTGCAAAAGAGCAATTGGAGCTTGTGTGGAGGCTGGCAAGCATACATGAGTGCACTAAGGTTATACTCATCACCTAAAGAAAGCCACTCTCCAGGCCCTGCGAAACCAGGCCAAGGCGTCCATGGCTGTGGTGCCCTCACTTGTGCACGAGGTGCTGTACACAGCACTCTTGCAGCCGGTGTGCAAGCACTTCCCAAACATGCTTGATTGCACAACAAACCTCACACAGGCCCTTCAAAGCCAAACCAAGGTGCCCATGGTTGTAGGCCACATTCGTGCACTGGATGCCAACCTGGATGTGAACTTAGCAGACAGCCAATCAAAGATGGTCAAGGTACGCGTGCACCCGTACTGCAGTCCTTCTGCACGCAATCTGGGCCTCACCAGCCTGCTTGGGTGTGGGGTACTTTGAGGCATTGTTGCACTGTATCCATAGAAGGTGAGTGCGCACCTGTGCTGCAGCATTTGCATGCAACCTGGGCCTTGCAAGCCTGCTTGGGTGTGAGGTATCAGGCATACTTGCATAGGTGTGTGGGGTCTGCCCTGCTAAGACCGTGTGAAATTAATGCATCATGACCTTGCACAGAGTTGCATAGTTTGCACAAGCCCTGCCGAGACCAATTAAGGCATCACAACATCTTGCACATGCACACGCACATGGACATCATGTGCATGTGCGGTCAACACGGCCTAGCTTCTGCGCCGAATAGGAAGCATCATCTAATGCACGCATACATGCGCGCACGCACAAGCGCGCGCGCGCGCACACACACACACACACACACACACACACACGCACAAACAAACACACATACACAAACACACATAGGCGTTCGATGGCTCAAGGCCCAGTGACATTAAAGCTAGCTGCCACGTCCTGCATCGTGCCGATGGTGCGGACGAGGTCAACTATGAGCAGACGCTGCGGCAAAGTGTGGCAGAGGAGCTTGCACCCATACTTGTGGCGGCTGACAATGATGCTGAAGAGGTGGGCGGCAAAGAAGAGCAGCAGAGCTACTACCTCTTGTCGTAATGACGTGCTTTTCACTTGTAATTTCTACACTGTACGATGCCATTTCATGTAATTGCGGCATCAATAACGCTTGCATGAGAGCTACTGCGGCAGAGTGTGGCGGAGGAGCTTGCACCCATGCTTGTGGAGGCTGATGGTGGTGCTGGGAAAGTGGCCGGCAAGGAAGAGCAGCACATAAACTTTCTGCTCTTCATAATGATGTGTGCTTCACTTTTTCAAACTTACACTGTTATATGTCATTTCATGTAAGTATGATTTCATTGACGTACGTATCAGTGCTGCTGAGACGTTGCGTGGCTGATGAGCTTGCATGTAGTTTTGTGACTGGGGAAGCTGCAGAACTAGCCTTGGAATAATCCAGCCAGATATTTGGCTGCACTTGTATCTTGGTTTGCACTGCCACCCTGCAGCAGCTGTGAACAAGCGTTTGCCTGTGTTGTAAGACCTCTTTGACTTAGGGATGATGCACTGACGGAAGGTGCTCTGCAGTGTACTCATCATGGTCAACCAGGTCTATCTGTTCATATTGCACACTCACTTTTAAAGTGCTTCTGCTAGAAGATCTAGTTCACACTGTAAGAGGCACGCCCATTAGACTCCTGGATAGCATAAAACACCGTGAAATCGTTGTGAAACACTGGGCAATTGTTCGTGAAGCATCTTGTTTCAGTCCTTCTGCTCATCTCTGCAACTCAGATCGCTGATGTTGTTAGCACCCTTGCCCTTTTTGGACATGCTGATGCGCATCACACCTCTCTTGACTTCCCTCGGGCAACTGCGGAAGGCCGAACATCCCTTGCAGACCAGAACAAACACCTCAATTCATATACCTTGATCAGAGCAGTTGTACAGAGCATTTGACTCAATTTTGGATGCTCTATCTGAAACCAGATCAGATGATCTGAAGCATACATAATGTATGTAATGTAATATACCACTCTGCCACTGCTCGCAGGCAGCTCTGTGCAAGGCCCCCCAACATGTGCAGCCAACAAAAGCACAACCTCCAGTCACATTTGACAGGGACGAACCTGTGAAGGACACCGTCAACTATGAGTGCACCATCCGTGCAAGCGTGGCGCAGCAGTTTGAGCAGCTGCAAGCACAGGCGGCTGCCAATGCAGCTGCCCAGCTGCACTCACAGCAGCAGCAGCAGCAGCAGTGTGAAGAGAAGGCAAGGGACACCGTCAACTACGAGTGCACCATCCGTGCAAGCGTGGCGCAGCAGTTTGAGCAGCTGCAAGCGCGGGCGGCTGCCAATGCAGCTGCCCAGCTGCACTCACAGCAGCAGCAGCAGCAGTTTGAAGAGAAGGCAAGGGACACCGTCAACTATGAGTGCACCATTCGTGCAAGCGTGGCGCAGCAGTTTGAGCAGCTGCAAGCGCAGGCGGCTGCCAATGCAGCTGCCCAGCTACACTCACAGCAGCAGCAGCATTGTGAAGAGAGAGCGAGGGACACCGTCAACTACGAAAGCACCATCCGTGCAAGCGTGGCACAGCAGTTTGAGCTGCACAACAGCAGCAGTGCAATGCACAGGGTCTCTGGGGGGTCAATGGCAACTTATGAAGCACACCCTTCCTCTTCGCACCCTGCTACTCCACCCTATCCGGTGCGTCTGAGGCGTGTGAGAGCCTTTGACGCTGCATGCACTTCTGTGCGCAGATCTGACCAACGTGCTACAAGTACAGCAAGGATGAGGGCATATGCCTTGCCAATGTGTGTGCGTGCCACAAAGTGCACCTTCTTCCCCATCCCTTGGCCTTGTACATACCTGCACGCAATCACTTGTGCAAGTGTCTGAGCATGCGTGCATGCATCCCACAATAATGAGTGCAATGGCACGGGTGATGCTGCATCGACCTGAGTGCACATGCTGATCCTCATGCCAATAGAACTGTGAGGAGCAATATGCATGTGCCGTACACATCAAAATACTATGCACAGTAACCCTATCCGTCACTCTCTTATACTACAATCGTTACATAGCTCTATTTGCCAATCATGCCTCTAAGTCCATTGAGTTGCTCGCTCTTGGCCAAGAACTAAGGCTAAGGCTTTGTCAAAGAAATCTACAGAGCTTTCTTGACACCCTTCATTGCTCAGAAACTGCTGGAGCACCTGGGCACTTCCAGCCTGTTGCAACGCTCAAGGCATTTGTCACTATTCTGGCATGTGTGGCAGGAGCATTTATAGAGCTCACCTGTGTAAGGGATAGGGGGGCGCATACACACAACTCACGCCACGCAATGCATTTGCCACTATACTGGCGTATGTGGCAGAAGCACTGTAGAGCTCACCTGCGTAAGGGATAGGGGGGGGGGCGCATACACAACTTACGCCACTCATAGGCATCGGTCAGGTTTGGGACCGCAGCTCCAAGCATGCATAAGATGCTCTTTGCAGCAAAACACACATACCCATGTGCTCTAGCTTGCTCTTCACTGGGAGACAGGGCCCAAATGCAATTGTATGGGCAACCTTGTATCGTGTCATGCAGGCGCATGATTGGTTTAGGGCAGCAGCTCAAAGCTTGACCGACAGCTCAGGGTATGCAGAGCATGCGAAAAATACTTTGTGCATTTCACACCACATGAGAGAGTGTGATCTAGCTTGTTCATTGAGACAGGGCCCAAATGTTCATTGAGTGGGCAACCTCGTGTCGTGTCATGCAGACGCGTGGTCGGTTTGGGGCTGCAGCTCAGAGCATAACCGACAGCTCAGAGCATGGGAACTGGGATGAGGAGGACCTGGAGGATGATGGCGAGTCAGATGCCATTGAACCAGGTGTGTGTGTGTGTGTGTGTGTGTGTGTGTGTGTGTGTGTGTGTGTGTGTGATGCACGTGGTGGCACAAGCCATAGCATAAAGAGCAGGTCAAACTACACCACGTGTTTTCACTCATAGCACAAGTTGCCAGAGAGCGTGTGTTTGCAAATGTCAACTCGGTATCTGACCCAGAAGTCACCAGGAATAGGTGTCTTATACCATACCTCTAGCACTGATGAGCACCACCTTACTCAGTTACAACCCAAGATGATACCATGCCATACATTTCTTACCCAAGTGTAACTTCAACATTTCCTTCATCTTCAATGCATTGCGTAGTCCTACTCATAGCCATTGCTGCTCATACAGTGACCACACAGGCTTACCTGGAGAGGAGCTGTCAGTACACAAGGAGGCTTCACACATTGCAACCAGGTCAAAACAAAACAAGTTGGTTGCGCCATGAACATTTACTGCTGCATAGAGTGATTAATGATCACACGGGCCTACCTGCTAAGCACATCACACCACACGCAAATGTTACGCTTTCAACAGCCGCATCTCACGCAGTTGTTAAACAGGCCCACAGAAAGGGCCGGTCAAACCACACAGAAGGTGGTGAACTTATAGCTGCCGCTGCACTTGCGGTGATGCACGCACACAGGCCTGCCTGAGGAGCATGACGGGCTGCCCCAGCACATGATGTCCATGCTGCGTCCCGTCCCATCGTCCAACCCGCTCATGCGCAGTGGCAGCAGCCACAGCGGGGGCGGCAGCCGCCGATCTGCAGCTGATGCGCAAGTGCAGCCCACGCAGCATGCGCCTGGACGCAGCACAGCACAGCAGCAGCAGCAGCATGCACACGAGCGTAGCGCAGCGCAGCAGCAGCAGCAGCATGTACCTGGGAGGTCTGACCGTGCTGGCCTCGTCTCTGCCTCACAGGCCCAGTCCAGAGTTGGCACACCCAGCCGCGCGGGGACGGTGTCGCTTGAAAGGATGGTGCAGGGCATGCTCACGCCCTCTCGTGGCTCTGATGGGGGGGCGGTTGCGCAAGGAGGTGGGGGGGCTGCAGGGGGGAGCAGGAAGCTGTGGGGCCAGGAGGATGGGGAGGGCTCAGAGGAGGAGGAGGAGGATGAGCAGGGGGAGGAGGAGGGTTGCTGCAAGCCTGATTGGGACGATGGTGATGGAGGATCTGATGGGAGTGATGGGGAAGGTGGTGGTGGTGCAGGAGGTCGGGGTGGCACTGGAGGACAGCACGGTGGAGGCAGGGGCAAGGGAGGGGGGTGGGGCCATGACGGGCAGAGCAGCAGCGACAATGGGGGACGCGGTGGCAGCAGCAGTGGTGGCTACGGCCAAGGTAGCAGGGGCGGGGGGGGCAGCAGGTACCGCTGCAGCAACGGTGCGGGCGGTGAGAGCCATGGTGCTGTTGGCAGCCGGCCCTGTAGCAGCACAGGCAGAGAGGGCAGTGTCTCAAGGCAGGGTGCTGGGGGCAGGGCTTCGCAGCGTGGCAGCGCTGGGGGCAACAGGGGGGCTGCAAGCGAGGGCGGCGTGTGTAGCGAGGGCACTGGGACCAACAGGGGTGGTGCAAGTGAGGGCCGGCCAGGGGATATGACCACGAGTGTGAACACAAGTGTGAACACGAGTGTGAACACGGGCGAGCATCAGGTGGGGCCTGTGGGCAAGCCGCGCGCGTGCCGGCTGCACACGGCGAGCAGCCTGGGCTCCAGCTGCGACATCAACTGCATGATGCGCAGCATGGCGGTGTTCAGCAAGGAGGAGGAGGAGGCACGTGGGGGTGCAGCGCCCGAGGGTGTGCCAGCTTGTGGTGCTGGTGGTGGTGTGGTGCCTGATGACCCACTTACTGTTGGTGGCAAAGATGCACCAGCTCATGGTGGCTTTTGTGGGGCAAGAGGTGTGAGCACTGTGGGACAGGTGGCAGCCTCTCTTGCAGCATCTGGTCAGAGAGGGGGCGTGACCTCGTCCATGGGCACGTGGAGCTCTGGAGACGGTGCGCCTGGGCCCACCTCTCCGCTCACCCACTCACACAGCTATGCGCGCTCTTGCAAAGGTTGCAGCAGCCCCAGTGGGGGTCCAGGGAGCTGCGCAGGCAGTGCTGCAATTGCAGCAGCGGGTGTGAGTGCAGCAGCAAGTGCAAGTGCGGCAGGAGGCATATGCTGCAGCAGTCCAAGTGGGGGTCAGGGCGCAGGAGAGCAGCCAGATCACTCGGCCAGCAGCGCTGTGGACGTGCTGCGCAGGGGCAGGGCTATGCTGCAGAGTGTGGCAGCCTCCCTCGCTGGATGGGGTAGGTGGCATGTGTGTGTGTGTGTGTGTGTGTGTGCGCGCGCGTGTGCATGCGTGCGTGCGTGCATGTATGCATGTGTGCGTGTGTGTGTGTGTGTGTGTGTGTGTGTGTGTGTCAGCAGGAGCATGGGCATGCTGTAGTCCTTCCAATCTCTCTGTGATCCTCTTCTCATCTTATCACAGAGCAATTCTACAAAATTTGGGAAAACTGCTGTAAATACTGAGTCATGATCTGGTTGGTTTGAAAGAGGGCTCTAATCTGATGGACCTGGACCTACCAAGGGAGACCAGCCTGTACGAAACCAGCTTGGACAAATTGTTGCAAAGCTGTGGACTGTTGGCCTCCCTGTTGTGCCAACTCCAAGACAGTTGTGTAGCTTCTAATCAAACACAACAGCGTACTTCTTCCCTCCACCACCATCCATAGTCATGATCCATATTGGAGCTCTTTGTGTGGCAGAGCCAGCTTCAGAGACCGATGAGCATTCACAGGAGCGAGCGCTAGGCAGTGACTAAGCAGATAGCAGTGTTCCTCATCTACACCCTGAGTAGGCTGCCTTGCTGCCCTCACTGCCCTCTTGCTTGCAGACAGCACTGCCCCCCTTGGAAACAAGGCCAGCTTGGCTGCTAGGATGGCGGCCCTGATGGCGCTGTCCAACAGCATGGACGACGCCAAGGACCAGGCTGGACGGTGCTCCCACAGGTGAGCGTGTGTTGAAAGAAGGGTTGCTATTGGAGCTTGCCTAAAAGGGCAGTGCGAGACAGCAAGTGCTGGATCAATGAAGCCAGTGGTTGCTTCCCCAGGTATGGGAGCACCTTGGGGTGTGTAAGTGTTTGTGATGCCAGAATGTCGCCTTGCTAGCAGAGGTCTAATGCTGCGTCATGGGGCAGTCTGACAGAAACCATGAAGTATGCTTGGGCTAGGAAAAGGGGCGTGCACTTTGGTCATGCATGTCTTTCTTGCTTCATGCAACATGATCAGCCTTGGTGCATTTGCTCTGCAATGAGCTCAAAGCAATTGCTCTACACGTTTGTGTGGGGCTTGCCGGCCTTAAAAGCATATCAGAGGGAGGGCACCCCTGCAAACTCACTCTGTCGTCTTTGTGCCGGCTACACACTCCAGCGTAAGCAGCAGTGCATTGAAGAGCCTGCGAAGAGCTTCGTTCAGCATCGCTTTGCTTCTGCTGCTAGAGCCTGGTTCCAATCTGTAAGTTTGCTGGAGATCTCAGCATACCTTACGTCTTTGGCCCATAGAACCTTGTCAAATTCTGGGTGTGGCAAAGATAACGCTGAGATGAAGGCTTCTGTGACATCAAGATTGGAGGCCTGACGGTGGAACCCAAGCCGCCTCATTCAAACTGAGCAGGAGACAACTGCAATCTCATTGTTTGGCACCTCTGTTAGCACCCTCTTCACTTGAGTGGTGTGCTCAGCCACCACTGCTACACCTCTTCACTGCATGCTACCCACTGCATGCAATGCCATCGGCTTTTGCACCACAGTTACTCTGACTTGTTGCCTTTGCCTCACTTTGACAACATGCTCAGCGGGGTTTGCCTATACCTCCTGGGCTGCACAATGTGAGCTTCCCTTGAAATTTTCGCCAACACAGGGTGTCTGGCTGCAAAGAGGAGAGGTCACCCCTGCAGGCTGCCGCACCTGAAGGCATAGGTGACGTCGAAGGAAGAGATGCGTCATTTTTAACCCAACAACAGCAGCAACAGCGACAACAGCAATCCCGAACGAGCCATCTGAGCCATCAGCATGCGGAGCTGCCAGCATTGCTCTCTACCCCTCCCTGTGCGCCAGCATCCCAAACCATCATGAGCACAGGCGCAGCACCCACAGCCAGCACAGACCCACAAGCAGCTCCCACAGAAGCAGGGTCTGGAGGTGCAGGAGGCGCGCACACATGGGCCTCAGGTGATGTAGTGAGCAGCAGCACAGCCATTTCAGGCAGGGCGGCCTCAGGCACCGCAGCCGGTGGCGCAGCTGCTGCAGAGACTGCAGCCACAAGCCGATCCACCACAACCGCACCAACAGCAACCCCAGCCGACATGGCCCCTCTGAATGAGCTCACTGTGCCAGCCTCCCTCTCCCGCTCCCAACCTGCCCCCCTGCTCCCAAACCTGTCCCCCAAGGACTACACAACTGCCCCAAACCTGCCCCTCAAGGACTGCACAGCTGCCCCAAATCTGCTTCCTAAGGGCTATACAGCTGCGCAACCGCAGCGAGCCTCAAGCTTGCCTTGCCCCGACAGCGGTACAGCCAAGCCCCCCCACAGGCACGCATGGCCCCTGGCCGGCTTGCTCGCACCAGAAGCCTCCCCTACCAGCTGCAGCAATGGCGCAGCCGTAAGCGGCAACGGCAGCCCAGCAGACATGCCGGCGCTGCCAGGAACGGCAGCCGCTGGAAGGTGGGACAAGCAAGGGGCCATGCAAGAGGGCTGTGGCTCCAGCTGCTCGTCGCCCCTGAACAACCGCTTGCTGCAGCAGCAGTGGCAGCAGACAGGTATTGAGGTGGCAAGTCCTGCAGGCAGCATCGGCTCAACGTCCATGCAACCCCATGCCGCTCGCCCTACAACACTCAGACGCCATGCGTCCTTGTCCTGTGGTGGCACCTCCCAAGAGCGGGGCAGCGCCACAAAGCCGCAGCACACAGCGCATCAAGCTGCAGGTGGGCGTGATGATGGTAGCGCAAGCAGCAGCAGCAGCAGAAGGGATAAGGTGGGCAGCAGGGGCAAGTGGGACAGGAGGGGTAGCAAGACTGAGAATAGGGGCAGCACAGCGCATCGAGCTACCAGTGGGCGTGATGACGGCAGTGCAAGCAGCAACAGCAGCAGCAGCAGCAACAGAAGGGATAAGGTGGGCAGCAGGGGTAAGGGGGACAGGAGGAATAGCAAAACTGAGACTAGGGGCGGCACAAAGGTGTGCAGGGGCAGCCACAGCCGGAGCAGCGCAGTGAGCAGCGGCCATGGCCTGAAGCAGCAGAAGCTGCAGCGCGGACTTGCAGGCTCCCCGGCATGCAGCAGCCATAGCAGCAGCGGCAGCAACAAGCGCAGCAGGTGCGTGGGTGTGGGTGTGCGTGTGTGGTAGGCTAGTGTGTCAGCCACAGCACATCGTTCCCAGCAGCAGCACGGCAGTGTCAAATGCAGCAGGCTGACAGTTTGAACTGAGGTCACACACACACACACACACACACACACACACACACACACACACACAGACACACATGCGAGCACACGCGCGAGCACACACACACACACACGCGCGCGCGCGTGCGCGTACACGCAGGTCCCACAGCTCCAGCCGCAGCCACCCCCCCAAGCAGCAGCGGCTCCCTGCAGCTGCGCCTGCGCAGTGTTCAGCCTCTGCTGTGGGTGCTGTGGCTGCTGTGGGTGCAGTGGGTCCTGTGACTGCAGCGGGTGCTCCGACTGCAGAGGGCCAGACAGAGGCAGAGGGGTCCGACCCCGCATCAGACCTGCCTGGAGAACAGGGGTGGCCCCCGCCTGAAGCCGTGGACTCTTCTTCTGGCAGAGCTGACAGCCCTCAAGCGCGGGCGCCTGCAGCAGCAAGGGAGTTAGGTGCCGCGGCAGAGCAGGGAGAGCCCCCGCCTGAAGCCACTGTAGCACCTGGTGGGGCGGACAACAACAGTGCAAGTGGCAGAGCTGATAGCCCTCAAGCGCAGGCGCTTGCAGAGGTGAGGGAGCCAGGCGCCGCCGCCTGCGCTGCCTCAAGTGGGCCTGTGCCGCAACAGGGTGCATCAAAGTCCCCATTTCAGCACGCAGACCCACAAGCACTGGCAGTCCACACGCAGCACATACCACAGCATACATACCAACAGGGGCTGGCAAGCCAAGCGCCGCATGCTTCACACGACGCGCCGCGCCAAACGCAGTACCGTGTACCCTTCCCACTGGACCTACCTCCACCTCACCACCCCCCCTGCCCTCGCTTTGCCAGCCCCCCGCTGGATGCCCCGGGCATCCCACCCACACCCTCCTCCGTCGAGCCCTCCCCCCTGCCCAGGTTGACACACTGCCGCCAGCAGCAGCAGCCGCCACAGCAGCACGCCCAGCCCGGCCACCACCCCCGCCATGCGCAGCTGCAGGCCGCGGCGGCCGCCAGCAGCGTGTGCGGCGGCTGCAGCTTTGGCTCATGCTCCAGCATGCTGCCCGCAGGTGGGTGTGTGGGTGGGTGTGTCTGTGGGTGTGGGTGTTAGGTGTGGGTGTTACAAGTTTCTTCCTGGTGTCTAGGTACAGGATTGGTCTAGATTGCTAGCAGTTGTGCAGTGCATGGCTCCACAGCAAGCGTGTGCGTATGCGCTCACGCACGCGTGCACACACACACACACACACACACACACACACACACACACACACACACACAC